>SNQJ01S0076432.1:42469-52534 GCA_010110895.2 Picea sitchensis
CCCTTCCGCGCGAATTTTGGAATGGATATATATTGTTATAACCATAATATATGGTTATATTAACTTCCAGGCGAAATTCGTGATAGCCCCTTTGTATAGTGGAACGGTTATATGGTATTGCAACAGATCAAGGGATAAGGGTCAAAGGCTTAGGCCCTCGGCCCTTTAGCCACCCAAATGAAACTTCATTACAATTTAAATATATTTTATGCAATATATATGTCAAGTGGTATTGTGGTGGTGCATTGGCATGGTGGACTTTATTAGGCCTTTGGGAGGTCATCGAATCCCAAACATTTTATACAACCATGACCAAATAGGCCATTGGGAGGTTGCCACGTGGTGGCCTCTCATTGGCTCGTACATGCCACGTTTCGTCATATAACTTGTCCACTTGTCAACCTATACTTAGATTGTTCCTTGCCTAGTCACTGTACAATCAATCCATGTGGCACCTTGGAGTGTGGCCACATCACCTATACGGTCGTGCCACGTGTCACCCTTGCAGTGGTGACACGTGTCACCCTTTTACCCCTTTGACTTTGATTGTTTAACTGGAACTTTGATCGTCCATAACTTTTTCATACGAACTCTCTTTGACTTTTCGTTTGCACCGTTAGAAAGATGACGACGAGCTCTACGCAATGATGTTGTTTTGGGGATGATTTGAGACAGTTGAATTTTGAGCATTTATGGAACCCCTGGGACCTTTGTGAAAGTTCTGGATCCTTCTAGACCTATGTGATCGTTTTGGTTCCTCATGGACATCTGTGAGTGTTCCTTAGATCCTCCTGGATCACCCACTCCACCCCACCCCCCCTCCATCCCTAGAAAATAATGATTAATGGCATAGGATAAAAAACCTGATGGTAGTAAGTAGTAGCCTCATGTGACATCAACCCCTTAGAAAGGAAAATCCCCTCTTGAATCCAATTAATGCAACATCCTCTATGAGATAGAACATGTTAAATTGAATCCTCTTGTAGTCATGCCCCCTTATGTTTTCATTCCTCTCTTGATAGTGTTTCCCCGTCTTGTTTTTATGCCCCCCACCCCTCCCCCTTGCTCAACCTATAGTTGAAATCTTCCTCGAATATGATCCATTGGAAATTCCCCCTCCTTCGTCATCGTTGACCCAACCAAGAGGAGAATGATTCCCCATGAGCTCCTTAGAGAGAAGCCAGATCTCGCTCAAGGTTCAAACCCACAAGAAAACCCTCATTCATCATGCAGATGAAGAGGAAGACACATTCTATCCCAGAAGAAATCTGGAAGGAAAACTAATTAGGAAAAAAGAGAAGAAGTAACAAATCGAGACAAAGTTCTTGGTTCTCAACCAACATTGTACACTATCTTTAGCAATAACACCAAAATCCCACCAATTAAGAAATGAAGTTGTTATCCTAGAACTGTAGGTGAATGGGAGCTTAAAAGAAGCAGGGACCAAAAAGACTTAATCCATGTTGAAATACCACACATCATTCCCCTCTAGGAAACAAAGGTTCAAGATAATGTATTGATGGAACTAAAAATAAAAGTTTGGAAATATAGTGAAGGGTATGCGGCCCTTAATGCAAGGGGAGCATCATGGGGCATTTGTACATTATGGGTTAGCAAAGCAATTGAAGCCTGAAAAATCTATATCTCTCAACACTGGATCTATACCTTGTTAGTCATCCAATCCACAGGAACATGTGTATCTCTTCAATATACACACTCCAATACATTATAGTGAAAAACAAGAATGTTGAACATCATTGAGGCCCTTTGGAGACTCTTTGCACATCACAAACATAATTCTAGTAGGTGATTTTAATATGGTCTTCTCACTTAATAAAAAATAAGGGATATCCTTCGTCCAAGACACTATGTGGGAGCTAGAAGATGATTTGATAGTAGATTGGGACCTATATGACCCCAAGCCTAGGAGAAGAAGAAACACTTGGTTGAACGAGGCTTGGACATGGTCACATTGCTAAACATTTGGATAGATTATTTATTCAAAGTTCCTTTTTGTTGGGAAACTTCCTCACTTCATCATCCATTCTCCTGGCAATCGCCTGGAACCACAAGTTGATTGTGTTAATCCTTCTCCATGAGGAAACTTATGGTCGTATTCCTTTCCACTTCAATCTACTCTGGCTACAACACTCCTTTGCTCTCAAGAATATTTCTAACTCATGGAAACAATTAGTTCATGGTTCTCCCTCTTTTTCTATGGGAATCCAATATTAGATATGTTAAATGTAATATAAAATAGTGGTCAAATGTCTCCTTCTCCTCCCTCCAAAGAACATGTTGAAGCATGACAATCATTAGCCAATGTCGAGTCTGCTATGGAACCATAGAAGATTATAGTATAACTTCAATAAAAATAAAATGAATTAGCAAGGAAGGTGCATCGAGCCTTTTGAAATGAGGAGGAATGCTAATTATCCAAATCAAGAAGTTTATGGTTGAAATCAAAGAATATGAATACCGATTTTTTTTCATAAGCAAGCTCACACTTTCCAGATACGTAACCATGTCCAAGGAATTGAACTTGAAGATGGGAAAAAGGTCGCATAGTTTGATGATCTCCTTAAGGCTACTCAAGCACACTTTGTGAACATGTATTTAGAAGGAGCATTGGCCTCAAATGAAGTGATCCAAGAAATGCTTCAAGCTATCCCAAACAAAGTATCTAACATAGGAAATAGAGCCCTTTTGTGAAGGATAGAGGAGGATGAAGTAGTCAACATTGTGTGGTACCTTGAACCAAATAAATCTCTAGGTCCAAATGGATTTACCATCCATTTCTACAAACCTTGTTGGAGCATCATCAAACACAACCTATGTCACATGCTTAATGACACCAGGAATAAATTGAAAGTAGGAGGAGGCATAAACTCTTCTTTCATCGCCCTTATTTATAAATAAAACAACTCTACATCCTTCTCCAAGTTCAAGACTATTTCTTTATGCAATGCTTCGTACAAGATATTGATGAAGATTGTTGTGCAAAGGCTAAGTTGTCTAATTTTCAACCTCATTTATGAGGAACTAAGGGGGTTTAGGAAAAAGAGGCAGCTTACTAATAATGTTATTCTAGTTCAAAAGGCTATCCACTCTAGTTGGATCAATAAAGTCAAAGGAATGGTAATTAAAATAGACATGGCTAATGCATTTGATAAAATACAGTACCATTTCCTTGTTTGGATCAAAGCCTACATTGGAAATCCTTGGAATGCCCCTTTGGTGAATGGGAGATCCACCTCATTCTTTCAAGGGTCTCAAGGACTTAGGCAGGGATTTCCACTCTCTTCTTTATTGTACATAATGATGGTTGAATCCCTCAGATGGAAACTCGAAATTGAAAGGTTGAATGGGAATTTATTAAGCATCAAAATTGATAAAGGAGTCAAAGCCATCAACCACTCCCAATTTGCCGACAAGACCCTCTTGTTAGGAGGATATTATGAGGTAATTGATCATTAATTCAAGAAATTTTTAAACAATTACAAGGATGCCTCAAGAGGGAAAATCGACATCTCAAAAAGCAACATCTACAAGTGGAATACCAATGTTCATACAGTGCAACAAATAGCCAAAATGTTGGAGTTCTCCTTGCATGTGCACGTGGAAAACTTTCAGGTACTTGGGGATCTCGATTGCTCTTGCTCAAACCAATACTACATATTGAATGTTAGTCTTTCAAAATATGAAGAACAAACTGACGAGTTGGGGGGCATAGTGGCTCGACCCAATCTACATGGTAATTTTGATTAAATTAGTTCTATCTACTCTTCCTATTTTTTAAGATCAACTCTCTTGGATCATATAGGGTTTATGTAGATGATAGGGAAATAAATAATAATGTTTCTTTGGCAAGTAGGGGAAGAGAACAACAAGAAATACCGCCTGTTAATTTGTAATCTAGTAAGAGCATCGTATGGCAGAGGCATGGTGGCAATAAGAGACCCGACACTTACAAACCAGGCCTTAGGAGCTAAGATTACATGGAGGTATGTGTATGGACAATAAAAGCGGTGGAAGAAAGTTTTAAGGAAGAAATATCTACATAGAGGGTGATTGTGGAGTCTTGATAACCCTCTTCCAGATGTCACGGGATAACCTATTTAGAAGCTCTGTAAAGTTGCAACCCCTATCATTCAATCACAAATATCATGGGCTCTAGGTAATGGAGGAAGAATATATTTATGGAAAGAAAAAATATTGGTTGGAATCCTTTATATCATAACCCCTCTCTAGCATAAGTCTAGGTCTCATTGGTAGGTCAAGGACTCACCACTTTGTATGATCTCTCTAGTTGGGATAATTCTCCATCAGGGAATGGAATGGTTGGAAAACTCTTCACCCCCCAAATGCATTTAAGAGATCAACTCGAATCAATATTTTTTCACCTGCAAGGGGTATCTCTTATAAACAAATTCATTCAAGACTCTAGGGGACCCATATTATGTCAATCAAGGACATTATTCAAGACTAGTCAGTCTCAAGCTCCCTCCTAAACCAACGATTTGGAAGTAGGCCTGGAGCAATGATCGTCTCCAAAAAATGAACTTTTTTTTATGGTTGCTATACCAAAAGAAAATTATGACAGCTAACAATATTAGAAAGCATGGAATTTAGGGTCCTTTCAAACGCGCCCTCTGTCTTTCAGAAGAAGAATCAACAAAGCATCTTTTCTTGGAATGTTTTTTCACCAAGCAATCATGGAAAATCACCATCAATTTATTGGGTGTAGAAATTCATATGCATAAATATTGGAGGCAATTGATACTAACTTGGAAATATCACTATCATGGGCACTTGATGTACAAGCAACTCCTAAAGAGATTTTGGAAGGCCTTACCAAGATATTTGTCATAGAAATTTTGGTTAGCCAGAAATAGAGCCATTTTTAAGCATGAATGAATTAGTCCAAGGAAAGTAACAAGCCAATTATATGACAATTCATTATAATGGGCTCAATTTAATCTCCATTTCATTTTATGAAGCTAGTGAAAAGATTTGGCTCAAGTTTTTCATTCAAATTCAGGCCTCCACTCCCGAAATCCAAGTGAAGCAACCACAATAATTGCAAAAATGGAAAATCAAATTTGGTGAAACAAAATTTGAAGAATGGATGGTAGCGCACAATAGAACTCTCTCTCTCTTTTTACGATGTTTCAAAGGGTAATCTAGGGACAATGGATGCAAGGGGGGTCATCTTAGACCCCAAAGGAAATCAAGAAATATATTATTCTTAGGAAATCAACACCTCAATCAACAACAAGTCAAAAGTGTTATCCCTCTATCAAGGTCTCTATGTTCTTTCTGTGAGAAGGATTCATAGAGTTTCAATGGTGGGGCATTCAACAATCTAGGCTTCACTCCCTCCACTTAAATTTCCCTCCAAAAAATATGAATAGATTCCATATTGTGTGTGGATATTACAGTTGGAAAACAATTTTGAGGAGATTGGGTTTTTTTATGTCCATTGTAATCAAAACAAGTTGGTTGATACTAATGCCAACAGAGGGGTAAGGATCCCTAAAGGAATATGTGAAATAAATGTGGGAGCTCTCAATGTCCCCCCTATTACATTAATGTTCTTCATGCCATGATCCCACAATCATTGCATGTGTCCCTCCAAGCAGTGAAGACATGATGGTGAATTAATTTTATGCCATATCTCCATGAATCTCTATTATACCCATTTGACACAAGTGTTATTGGATTGTATGATGGCGATATCATGGCATATTAGAATGTCATTTTAATCACCCCTGCTTTGGGAATGGAAATATTTGATGGGAGTAAATTATACCCGAGGCTTTTGTTTGCTCCATAAGCAACAAAGAAGACATTGTGGGTTGCAATTAGAGGCTTTGGTTATAACTGTGTGTCATCGCCTCATACCATCATGGTTGGCTCTGCATCTTGAGGTATGTGGCACCTTTGCTCCATTTGGCACCTTAAGTATCCTTTTATCTTGATTGCATGATTTGGAGGTTGGATTCTAGTTTGTTGTGTGTGGTATCTAGTCTGGCCCTCATATTTGTGTGTGAGACTCTTGTGTGATTTGTCTCTCCACCTCCAAGCTCATTTTCCTTTGTGATCAACATCCTAGGTTGGGTTTTCAATTATTATCTCCTAGAGTGATTTCAATGGCACATTTCCATTGTCGTCATGGTTATTACGTGATTTGTGAACTTGGAGATATGAAATGTGGGATAAAATGATGTGAAAGAGAAAATAAAAAGGCTTAGTGCATTGTGATGAATTAGACCATACAATGGAATCATTAGAAGAATGAATTTTCCCAGGTTATTCAGAAAGAGAATAATGCTCGAAATAGTTGTGATGTTGAAACTGCTAAACACCTTTTAGAAATTCAAGAATGGGAAAAGAAGGTGGACACATTTATGAGAGTCTATAGAGAAAAACACTATAAGATCATCATTCAAGTTCATGCATTACTATCATAGGTTGATGGGATAGGGTTCATCTTGGGCTCTCCCTGAACATTGTCTTATCTCCATCTATGTCAGACTCCAACCTATCAAATAACCTCTCCCCTCGTGGTCACTCTATAGCCTCAAAGGACAATGGGGATATTGACCACTCCTCAAATATGGAATTAGAACAAGGCACAAGTGCCTCCAACCCTATAGTTGATATTGAGGATGGTGAGGGAATGGATGAAGTTGGAGTGAATCTAAGAAAATTATGTAAGTTGGCACATGCATAAGACCATGAATCTATTCATTTCTATTTATGCTTATTTATATGTTTTGAGAATAGTTTTTTTACTTAACTTGTATGTACGATAATATACATGCCAAGTCTTTCAAGGTTGGATTAGAGAAGTCGAGCTTAGCATTTTATTGGACCCAAAGGTCTGCATTTTGGACATATGGTTGAGTCCATTAATTTATTTTTTTATTACAAAATTGCTCGGTTCAACTATAACATTTTTTAAAGTATAAAATATCATCAATATTGTGAAAAAATGGATCAATTCCTTGTCTTGATTCAAATTATCTAAAGCATGCTTCCTTTACACCCTCTGAAAGGAACAATTAAGCAAGGGCATTAGCAAAAATGATGATAACAACTTAATTATAACTATATCAATGTCTACACCACACCTACAAATGAGTGGGGCAAACTCATGTATAAAAGTTGGAGGCATAAACGTTTAAAAACCCTCTTTTAATGCCAATTAAAGACAATTCATCACTTAAGTCTTTCAATCAAGTAGATTCATTATTCTTTAGAATTTTAGCTTAACAAACTTTTACCTACAAAGAAAAATTCACTACATATCTATACTCTAAATAGATTCTACACTACACTAGGAAATAATATATCCATAATTCAATAAGTATGTCCAAATATACACTAATATAGAGTATCAAAAGTCATCCTAACCCATAAATAAAATTATAAATAACTAAACCATAGTACTTATACCTCTGTAGGGTATGTATACCTCCGTAGACTTTACCAGTAAAATCGATGGGCGGAGGGGGTCCCTTGTCCCACAAACAAGGGGGTCTCATACACCAATTTGGTGTTTGGCTTGGCCGTGACCTTAATAATAGATTATTATTATTATTACTACTTAAAATTTAGTTATGTAGACATAGACCCTTCATCGACATAGAATAAGATTTGAGCCCTAAAATATCATCACATTATATGCAAATGATGGGTCATTGTCGCCTTAAAACAAGATTGTTTAATAATAGAAAAAGATTAAAAGTAGATTATTTAATAATAGAAAAAGATTAAAAGTGGGAGTCAATTAATCAAATCCACAAGTCATTAGTCAAAATATTAGGTCTTAATTAATTATTTGATTAAGACAAGTGTACAAAATACATGTATGTTATTGTTAGTGGCCATGAAGTTAATGTTGGCAATGGAGGATATAGGGTAGTATAAGGGGAGACTCAAATCTAATGTTTGGACATTCACTTTTGTCTATCAAATACAAAATTTATGATGGTTACATATTTATCACCCTTTAATTTAAGTTTACACAAATTAATAAAGTATCAACTTTATTTTTATAGAAATTTATAGAGCGTTTTTTTTTGTAAGCTAGTTGAAATTTATCTAATTCCACAGTGAAGCCCCAGGGTCCATGGCCCCTTCCAAAAAGTGCATGGTATCCTACAACTCCCAGTCCACACAGGCGACCCAAAACCCTACTGTTCCCTTCTCACATTGGTTGCAACTTTGAGTGCAATGGTTGGGAAGGGTACCCATCCTATAGTTCACTAGCGACACAAATTCGGTCGCCAAGCAATTCCCTGAACTCTGCTTCAAAGCTTCTGCGGTGGGATAGCTCCCCAAGCTGAGAGTTGGTATTCCTGCCACCATGGATCAACACCTTTTATAACGCCAACAATCCCCTCTATCAGTTACAGTTGTTCGTGTCTTCCCCCACTATCAACAAACTCGAGAGAGAAAGGAAGAGGACGACGATCGTGGTTGATGGAGCCATTGCCCTGGGTCAAACCTTGGTAGGCGCTAGGGTGTTTTGGCCAAGTCCTGGAGGAGGTATTTGTCTTATTTAGTACTTGGAGTTTTGAACTAGATACTAAAAGACATCTACTTTTTGCTAGTCCCGAATGAGATCGATGAACGAGAGGTTGAGATTCTGGAAGAATGAAAGTTGAATTCAACATTAACCTCCGGGGATGCTCACCTCATTCCAATACTTGTGTCATGCTACAACCACATCCCATATCGATGATTTTCCCTTACTCAAGCACTACATGGACATCCCAATCGATGTTATTTAGTCTTCTACCAATTCGATCCAGAATCCTACTAATGCAACAATGTCATTGCCTCGAGGATGAGCCAACTAATAGTGTCGGGGGCCTGTTGGCACCCAAGGTTTTGGAGAATTTGTGCATGTGTGCCACAAATCAACACTGTGTGTGTGCCAATGAAGATACAATGTGTGGCTCCAGGAAGGATCAACATCAACTCCAACCAAATGAATATTGTGCGCGCCAACCCAATTTTGTATTGCACGCAAGGAATTGAGAAGAGATCGCATGCCAACCAAATTTGAGCATATCTTCAGGAATCTTTTGTAATTGAGTAGGATAACAACTCGAATGATTGTGGGCAAATGTATGGATGAGCTGGAAAGTTAGTTAGGATTTCCACACTCCACGAAGATATGGGGGTTGCATGTGGACACGTAAAGCATGTGGGTCTTATGTTCACTCAAGAAAGTGGAGTATAGTAGTAAGAGAGAGCAAAGCATTGTGACATAGATTTCATGACTATAACAAACAATTGACTGGAATATTAAGACAGAGTTGCATATCTAGTTTTGTCTAAGTCTTGCATGAGTTTGCAATAGAGTTAAAACTATGTAGGAATGAAAGAAAATACTAGAGCACATGACACATATCTTTGTTATGCCTATTGTCTGAGTCTAGAGCACATGACACGTATCTCCATTATGCCTATTGTATCTGAATGCATTTGAAACTAATGAATGAAATATGAAGTGCTTTCTCTCTGAAATCGTATATGTGTTATGGTTTGAATTTATATATATTTTACTTTCTGATGCATAATACTCTGTTACTTAGTATGGATGAATGAATGCATTTATAGTCGAGAGGTCTTCATGTATGCATTGTCCCTTCACATGCAACACAAAATTAATGGTCTATGTGATTCTCGTGGCGCTCGGGTGAGACCTTCTTCGGTCCTAGACTGAAGATTGAGTATGTCGGTGCCTTGGGGTTTTGTTGGTCAAATATTAATGAACCCTGGGTCTTTAACCCCCCAACGAGAGAGTGGATAGAGACAACACAACCTCTACCCAACAACCTTCTATTTGTTGGAGTCATCTTCACATCCTCTTCAAATAACTCTACCCAATGTTTTACCCTTGTTGGAGCTTCCCGGTCCGTTCTTGTTAACTTGCAAGTTGCCTCTCAATCAACACTTATGTTTGCATTTTCATCTCCTTCTCAACCACAATTTTCTTCACAACAACATTCTTCTTTGTCAACAACTTTCTCTCTTGCTCTTCACCTC
>SNQJ01S0076433.1:7544-28070 GCA_010110895.2 Picea sitchensis
ATGTCCCTTTCCCATAAAGCTAATTCCACTTTATTGTATAACTCCTTGATCATATACATAGATTGACTGTTGAATAGATTGTGATTTCTTCACTTTGGTTGGTTTGTGTTGTCTTGGTATTGACTGCACAAGAGCACTGAAGTGCAGCAAGAGAAACAAAGACCATAGGAAGCGATTATAAGGTATGTAACTTGTTCTTGCCTCCTAGTTCATTCAATAGTCGCAATCTAGGGAAAGAGTATTATTATGTCTTACTTTGTTCTAGATCCACGTGGATCTAGAGAGATCGGTTTGTGTCCGCACTTATGGATTTATCCAATAACAGTAGAACCCACAATTACAAAGAAGTATAGAAGAACGTGTTGAACTAAGAACTAACAAGAGGAGCTAGTTGGAATAGGTGGGTGGCCACCAATATCCACCTAGATCATCTGATCAAGAATATCCATCCTAGGACTCTTAGGACTCACAGCTGTGAGAAAATATGAACATAGGACAAAGAATCTCAGACATGCAGGCCTTAATTCATGGATGGAATACACCAGCAATCATTACTTCCAACCAAACCATGGCTCCTCTCCACAATTTGTTTCTCCTTCCTAAGAAAAAACATGAAGGGAGAATTCAGAGTGAGTGAAAGACTGAATTTATGAATGAATGAATGGATGAGTGAATCCGTGAACAAGTGTGTGAGTGAAGAGGAAGAAACCCCCCAAACATACCAAGGATGAGTTTATATAATTCTTGGAAATCAAGAAACACATGGCCTTCCCCAAGAAGCTCATGTAACTAATATTCTCGATTAAAACAAAAATGGGTATATAAAAATATAAAATAAATACTTAGCCCCTCAATCCCCCTCTCCCATGGAATCATAGCCCTCTATAACTCTTGTCCTTGTCCATCTAGAAACCAATGATGTATTTATTATTAATAATCATCAAAACATTACATTTCCTAGGCACACTGGCCTCTTTCAATTGTTTGGGAACTCTTTCCTTTCATTAACAAAATAAATTATTTAATACAGGCCTCAAGACTAGGGTATTACATTTCCCTCCCCCTTGTTTTGGAACTGTCCTCAGTGCATATACAAAACATAAAATAAAATTTCAAAATTTATTCAAAAAGTCATAGGTACTCTGCCTGCATGGCATCTTCATGCTCCCAAGTAGCATCTTCAGGACCATAGTAGGTCCATTCAACTTTTACCATCTCTATAACTTGATTCCATATCATTTTGACCTTTTCATCCAATATTTGTATTGGTTGGACCTGGAATTCTCCCTCTGTCTCTACATGAATCAGATACCAATCAATAACATGGTTAGGATCATGTACATATTTTTTTAGCAAATAGATAGGAAATTCATTATGCACATTCATTGAAGCAGGCAATGCAAGCATGTATGCAATTGGCCTTATTATGCCCAATATCTCAAATGGACCACAGAATATGGCTGCTAGCGTTTTACAACTACCCAACTTCAAAGAGATCTTCTTGCGATTTACTTTTAAAATCACATGCTCCCCCACTTTAAATTCTCTAGTTGTCCTATTCTTATCTGCATAAATTTCCTGTCTATCTTGAGTTGCTTTTAAATTTTTCTTAATTCTAACCATATGGTCTTTCATATCCTTGAGAAATTCTGGCCCAAGTACCACTCTATCTATTAGGTTGTCCCAACTCACTGGAGTATTGTATTTCCTACCATACAAAGCTTCAAATGGGCTCATTTTCAATGAATCTTGATACATGTTATTATAGGAAAACTCAACCAAGTGCAAGTAATCTTCCCACTTAGAGGGCTTATCCATCACATACATTCTCAACATGTCTTCAATTACTTGGTTGATGCTCTTTGTCTTCCCATCTAACTATGGATGGTATGTTGTGCTCAAGTTCATATTTGTAACAAATCATTTAAACAATCCCCTCCAGAAATTTGAAGTAAACTTTGTGTCTTTGTCTGAGACAATTGCCTTAGGTATCCCATGCAACCTAGAAATCTCCCTCATGTAAATTTCCACAATACTAGTTGTTGTATGAGTCATTTTTACAGGAACACAATGAGCAGTCTTTGTCAATTTATCCACCACTACCATGATTGAATCACGTTGTCCTGTTTTCCTGGGAAATTTGGTTATAAAATCAATGGTTACCACTTCCCATTTCTTCTCTAGAATTGGTAATGGTTGTAGCAAACCTGATGGGTTCCTATGCTCAACCTTCACTCTATGACATTCCATACATATGGAAATGTAATCAGCAATATCTTTCTTCATTCATGGCCAAAAGAATTGGCTTCTTACTATTGTAATTGTTTTCTGGTAACCGGGATGTCCAACATATGGAACATTATGCATTTCTTTTAATACCGAATTCCTAAGTTCTTCGGAACTAGGAACATAAATTATATTTTTATGGATAAGTAATCCATCTTCCTTCATCTCATATTCTTTAATTTTCTATTGTACATTTTCTTGTTGTAAGCTTTCCTTTACCTATAGGTAATGATGATCTGTGACAACAACATCTAAAATTATGCTCTTTAAATCTGATTGATGCATACTGACAACTCTAGCATGCATTATATGTACTCTTCTACTAAGTGCATCAACAAATTTATTTTATTTTCCCTTGATATGCTTGATGTCAAAATCGTATTCACTTAAAAATTCCAGCCATCTCGTTTTTCTGGCATTCAAAGTTGGTTGTTCAAAAATATATTTCAGACCACTATGGTTTGTTCTCAATTCAAATCTCTTCCCCATGAGATAATGCCTCCACATATTCAATGCATGAACAATGTCAACAAGTTCCAAGTCATGTGTGGAATAGTTCCTCTCATGTTATTTAAGATTTTTTGACTCATAACCAATGACATGTCCATTCTAAGTGAGGAATCCACCAAGTCCTTCCTTGCATGCATCTATACATACCACACAAATTTCATTTGGGTCAACAATCATTAAAACATGTGCCCTAGTAAATAATTCTTTCAAAAAATTAAAGTTCTCTTCACACTCAAATGTCCATTCAAGTTTAATTCCCTTATTTTGAAAAGAAGTGATGGGATGACCAATCTTAGAGAACCTTGCTATAAACCTTTTGTAGTAACCAGCTAACCCCATAAAATTTATGACTTTTGAAACATTCTTGGGTGCTATCCATCCTCTAATGGATTCAATCTTCTCTGGATCTATTGCTATTTTTCATTTTGAAATAATGTGTCCCAATTAATGGATCTTTTCTTGGTAAAAAGAACACTTACTAAGATTGGCATGCAACTGATGTTCCCTTGGCACTTTCAATACCAATCTTAGGTGATGTTCATGCTCTTCCTATGACTTAGAATAGACAAGTATGTCGTCTAGGAATACTATGACAAACTTATCCAAATAATTTCCAAATATTCCATTCATTAAGCACATAAAGTCAGTCCGTGCATTGGACAGTCCAAATGGCACCACTGCAAATTCATAATTCCCATACCTGGTTCTAAAGGTTGTCTTATTGATGTCTTCTTCTTTGATTCTTACCTGATGGTACCCTGATCTCAAGTCTATCTTTGGAAATATATTTTCCCCTCTTAGCTGATCAAAGAGGTCATTAATTCTGGCTAGAGGGTACTTTTTCTTTACAATGGATTTATTGAGTTGTCAAAATTCAATATACAACCTCAAAGTTCCATCCTTATTTCTGACAAAGAGTACTCATTCTCCCCAAGGTGAAACACTTGGACGTATATACCCTTTGTTCAAAAATTCTTCGAACTTCATTTGTAATTCTTTTAATTATGGTGTACTCATTCTGTAAGGTGTTTTTGACACCGGGGCAACCCCTAGCGCTAAATCAATAAAGAAATTTATCTCCCTCTTTGGTGGAAACCTTGGTATTTCTTGGAATACATCTTCAAATTCTTGTATTATCGAAAACTATTCAAGGCTTGGCCCCTTTGTATTTTTGGTTCCTCCACACAGGTTGCATACAATTGACATCCTTTTCTGAAACATCTCTTTAGCTTCAAGGATGAAATATCCCTTAGAGATATCGTTCTTGGAACTCCTTTCACAATGATCTATTTTCCTTCTTCATCAAGACATGTAAATGTCTTGTTATGACAATATAGGACAACATAATGTTTTTCCAACCAATCCATTCCAATTATAATATCATAAGATCCCAATTGTATAATATTTAGATCAGCATTAGTATTCACACCATTAAGACTTATGGAACAATCTCTGACCATATCATGGATTCTCCTTTTGGCTCCAATGGTTAGCTAAACCAAACTGGATTTTCCAAGCTTACTTTTCTCCAAATGTAATCTATACACTATTTTAGGATCAATGTAACAATGTATTTCTCCTGAATCAACTAAAATAGAAATAGGTTGATTAATTATCCTACCATCCACCTCGATCATATTGGATTGGTACTCTTCTTGTCAATCATCTAAGGATGCATATATTCATCCCATGTCTTCTACTGTTGTATCCACTTGGATGTTGTGCATGGTATTCAATATGTTATTTATGTGAGGGAAATCCTTGTATAGGTGATCTTATTTTCATCCCCAATATTGGATTGGTAGTCTTCCCCTTTTTCCCAAGGAGTATTCTCTATTGGATTCATCCTTAGCATACTGGTCTTGATGATTTTACTAGGGCTATTTCTATTGAAAGGAGGTATGAATCCTTTCTTTCTCTGATCAGATTTCTCCTTCTTCTTATACTTCCAAGATTTATGCATGGATTCTCTACCCTTTCCTTTCTCATACATGTACTTAACCTTCCTAATGGTCTCAATCAAAGTCTTGGGTTCATCATATTGAATCTTCTCTTTATAAAAGGATGGTAACCCACTCAAAAACCTAAGTACTTTCACCTTCTCATATTTTATAAACCCTATGTATTTTAGCATCCCCGTGAACTTATTTTCATACTCTGCCATGGTCATGCTTCCCAACCCGAGTTCAAATAAATCCTGCATTTTCTTGTCATAGAAGTTCTCTAAAAGGCAATCCTTTTGAAAATATTTCTTGAACTACTTCCAAGTGATCCTACTCTCATTAATGTCCTCAATTTGCTTCAGTTGATTCCACCACATAGGGGCTTTCCCATGTAAATGGTATGTGGCAATTCTGGCTTCTGGGTTTGATGAGTAGTTATGAAATTGAAAATACCTCTTGAGTCCAAGAAACCATTCTTCAACATCGTCTTCCCTTCCTCTTTCACCATCAAAGGATGGTGGCTTAAGCTTCCTGATCTCTCCTTGAAAACTATACAATTCATTCCTTATTCTTTGGTGCCTAACAAGAGACACCTCTGGACTACTTATGGAATATTCAGATGTATAAAACTTCCTTTTTGAGTAAGGAGGTGAGTGATGTCTATGAGTTTTGCTAGGACTTCTTGAATAACCAGCTCTTCTACGATCATATATTCTTTCATGGCATCTTCCCTCTTCCTCCTGTTTTGAGTTTGATCCATTCTTTGTTTGCCTCTACAAATGATTTAATATTTTCATCACTCGAGAATTTATCTAATTTTTTTCTCTCATCAGTCTCTCATTGTATGCTTTGTAACTATGCACTTCTATTTTTAGGCTTCTCACAGTCTCTATCAATGTTTCTTGCTCTCCTATGTCCTTGTGTACGTTGGATTCTGTCTTTGCATTACCAACATTGATATTTTGACCTTTGGCCTCTTTATCATGGCTTTAAGATCCCTCTCCTTCTTCCAATTATTGAATATGCATTCTTATAATGAACTGATATTTTTACACCCCCTAATTCTGCAAAATGTGCAACAACCATTTTGTTAGAATTATGCATATTATAAAAGAAATTTTCCAAATAATGCCACAGGTTGTTTTTCTTATCAATTCATGATGAAATATATTATCATTCCATATTATAACAATTCCATGTTATTCTCCTCTGAATAATATTTCCAATGAATGTAATCTTGTCCCAATTCGATATTTGAGCTGAAAGTTATGGCTTCCCCCCAAAAAATCACTTTCATCCCCTTTTCTTTTGTTTTGCAATAGAATATTGTCAAACTCTACATCGATTCTTCCTTCAACCCACTTTAATGTGACCACAGTTCGAAACCACAGGCTTATTCACTCTTTAGTACCTTCCTCTAACGCTCTTCCATTATTCTTCTACACAGGAGCTTGTTCACAAATGTCTAAGGGCTTGTTTACTTCTAGGCCTCCACGCCTCTAATTGACCCCTTTAGCTTATCGTGAGACCAACATTGGGACCAAGTACTTCGAACTTCATCCTTTAGCTATTCTTCCCTTTCAGTATCTGATATATCCCAGAGTTAAACTTCGTCAAAGCCCTTCCAATAAATCTACTAGTAGATCAGACGATCGAGATTTAATCTCTCGTCAACTAGATGATCTCAACTCATCAATATGCTTCAACGAGATCAATGGTCACAACTTAATCAGACATTGATCTGGATGGTCCTTATTAATTCAGGATGGTCCAAGGCTCTAGAACATTACAACTCCCAAGTCACTCAACTACCTCAGAGTGATACTCACCGAAGTACTTACGCCATCCTTCCACTACAAGATATAATGGTTGAGAAAACTCTCGAAGGGATCTTAGATCAATGGTCTACGTGAATTCATGACTTTGTTCTTTGACAATTTTCACTTATAGAGAGATTGGACACCCTCAGAGGCCATACTCCTGGAGATGACATGGCATTTTGATGTCACCTATGATGATATGTACCCATGGAATTTGTGCCATGTGTCACTAAAAAATGAACAGGATGGGTCCCAAAAGGTACTGAATCCGGGTGAAACCTGTCCCCACATGGTGCCCCTGCCACGTGGCCTACGACACATCATCCATAAAATGGATGATCCACATTATCTACTCTATATTTGACAGTCTGTGTGATTTCATGGACTGTGGCTTTACAATTCCCGATTTCGACACTTCGGGACTTTGGCACTTCGGAGCTTTGATTTGTAACATACCCAGTTATCACCGAAGTGGAAAAGTTCTGAAGTACAGAAACTTTGCTAACCTTCCAACATTGCTAGATCTGATGGTCAACATTTATCTCAAATTCATTCCCTCTATCTAATGGTTTATGAGGAAATTTGGGACTTCAGTGCTCTGGGACTCCGAGTTATAGCATTCCTAAAACGTGCAATTCTCACGGAATTAAAATTTCTGAAGGAGTCAACTCTAGATGAACACAATCAACAACGAAGATTTCCCCTAAGCCTCCTATCATATCGGGCAGTCGATGATACTTCGCAACTATGGCCTTTGACATTTCAGGCTTTTCCTTCCTACCATAATCATTGAAGCGATGAAGTTTCAGAGTTTTCCATCTCTAGCTTAGCTTTGATCAACAACTGAAGGTTGACAAGATTGATATGACGGTTATGAATTAAGCTTTCCAAACCTCTATTTTCTCCTTTATTGAACACTCCTCGTTAACTTGTCTTCTGATCTAATGATACATAAATCCTTGATCCCACAGTTGTTATCACTCCCGAATTCAAAAGGGGACGGTCACGATTATATGATCCTTTACAAGGATCTTCGTCTGCATGACACTTTGGCTTCTGCACCATCATGCAACGTCATCTCCCCTGATCTTTAAAAATTCAATTTCATGTTCAATATTAGCCATAATACCCTATCCAAGATTTCCGACCCATACAAGTTCGGTGTTTCAAACAGAAGATCTAATACCAATCTGTAATGTACTCAACCACCCACAGGACAGACTACGCTACTTCAAGGTCACTTATGGACTTATTTCGAATTTTGATCTAACTTATAATTAATAAATATGCATGAAGTATTCACATGCATAGATCAAGATTCATGCTACAACATAAATAAATGAGACATATGCCATGCACAACAATAAACAACAAGCATGCATATTATATATATGAATTTCATAGATAAATAAATACATAGTGTAATAAATACGCAGGTAAATAAAGCCGTGACAGAAAGCACTTATATTTCATAAAACGAATCACCAACTGGTTGTAGACCAAGGAAGTTCCACCCAACCATAGCCATTATTCTTCCAAGTCTCAACAACAATGCCACCTTCGAGCTAGGGCTATGAATCCACAAGGACAGTTCCAGAGTGTCACTCAATTTCCCAAACCAATCAACACTCAATATCTCATAGGATTCTCAGCACACATAACAATCCAAAGTACACCATCTCTCTTCTACCCATCTTGCACAACCCAAGAGAATGGACCCCCTTCTCTTCCACGCAGTCCCTCAGGCTGTTCATCTCCTTCCAGGGCTCCAATGCATCTAATCAAGAATCTCCATGTTGGGACTCTCAGGATTCATAGTTGTGAGCAATGTTGAACACATGAGAAAGCATCTCAGACATGGAAGCCTTAATTCATGGCTAGAATAAACCAACAATCATTACTACCAACCAAACCATGGATCCTCTCCATAATTTGTTTCTCCTTTCCAAGCCAAAATATGAAGGGAGAATGAAGAGTGAGTGAAAGAGTGAATGGATGAATGAACAAATGAATGAGTGAATGAGTGAATGAGTGCATGAGTGAAGAAGAAGCAACCCCCCAAACAGACCAAGGACGAGTTTATATAATTCTTGGAAATCAAGAAACACATGGCCTTATCCAAGAATCTCATGTAATCGATATTCTCCATTAAAACAAAAATGGGTAAATAAAAATATAAAATAAATACTTAGCCCCTCAAGCCCCCTCTCTTGTGGAATAATAGCCCCCTATAACTCTTGTCCTTGTCCATCTAGAATCCGGTGATGTATTTATTATTAATAATGGTCAAAACATTACATTTCCTAGGCACACTGGCCTTTCATTAACAAAATACATTATTTAATATGGGGCTCAAAACTAGGGTATTACATTTTCCCTTCAAGGCCCCAACACACAATAAAAGCCTTTAGTTCCATTTGCACCAGCTCTTGATCTCACTAGAATTACTACACTATGGCTCTTGAATACATTATATCATGTACTTGAGTGCACCCTCAACTAGCCAGCATCAACTCTGAACTTCTCCCCCAGCTTCGCAGTAATCCAACACCCCTAGCTTCTATGGTACACCCCATCTTGTGGGTAGATGACATCATCCTCAACATTTGCAGAAAAAATGGTTTCTCTTTATTGGTTTTCGATAGTAAAGTGGAGAAAGCTAAGATGTGAACCGATGTAGATCACCAAGTTGTGCCACTGACTCACGAAACCCCCACTACCCTCCAGAATGGATACAACCAAGGAAGCTTCCCCAAGGAGGATTCACCCATCAAACTTACAACATTAGGTTGTGCCATTGATTCAAGCAACCCCCACTACACTCCACAATGAAGACAACGGAGGCATATTCCTCAAGGAGATTCACCCATCAAACTTACAACATCTAGATTGATAAATGAGGGTTGTAACCAAGGTATCCTCCCAAAGTATGATGACGCTACACAACCATCACTTCGACTATGTCAAGATCGACTTCCATCTCTTAAGGAGGATAAGTCATTTTTCCTTGAGGATCTTGTCTTATCTTGATGTTCTCATCGTTGTTCATGTTTTGGGGTTAATTTTCTCCTCATGATAGTGGGTTTCTTCTCTCAACTAGGGTTTGTTGGTTTAGAGGTTTACATTTACATCAAAATCGACCCAATCAAATACATTATGAACTATCTATTTAATTTTCAAGCTCTCCAATACTTTCCATAGATATAATAAAAAAACAATAGTTACATTGATATCAAATTGTTGCACTACTTCTTAGATCATATCAATTCCCCTGGGTTAACCTAAAGGTGTCCCCACTTTCTCACACAAATGTGGCAATTTTTCTTTAAAATTGTTAACAGTGGACCACTTGGCATGAGTTGGGAAATGCCCATGCTCTCCCCACTAAATAAGAAAATAAGAAAGAGCCATGTTGTAGTGAATGAGTGTGCACTTCCAAGTTCCAACATTGTATCTTGTTGCAATTGATTCTAAAACTCATGAATATTGTGAGTGGGATGTGCGATGAGAACTTCCTCTTTTATATGACAAGGTTTGTATAGATTTTAATGGTTCACATTAATCACTCTATGGATCCCTAGTTGAGATAGGATGTCCAAATTTAATCCATTTTGTCACACTTTCCAAATAACAGTATAGGAACCCTAGCTAAGAAGTTAGAGTTTGTGATGTTGTTATCCTTTAAAGAACAGTTTTGGAAAAATAATCCAAACACAATCACCCATTTGGAATTAATATCGATCTTTCTAGAGATTCTACTTTTTCCATGCATAAACCAGACTGCATTGCACATGAGTTTGTATATGAGTCAATGTATCATGCAACCAGGAAACTCTTTTTTGTTCCTTCTATTGTTTAGGTGAATTATCAAGGTGTAGGAGCATTAGGAGCTCATAGGGAGGTTGAAAACCATAACAGACCTATGGGGTCCACATGCATTCACGAAATATTAAAGAATACCCCTAATTTTAATAGATATTGATAAATGTCTCCCATAATCCTTTGTTGAGACCCCTTCCCAATCCATCTTTCCAATAAAAAACACATTTTTTACTAGGTAACCTTTTTTATAACCCCTAAGCATCCCCCACCCCCTCCAACCCCAATACCTACAATATATCGTCTTTATTTTTCACAATTTTAAACCCCCTTTATGAATGACCTTGATAATATATTGGTCAACAAGCTAAAGTCCTCGTGAACAAACCCAAAAGGATAATAGACTATGGAGAAATGAATTTCCTAGTTATAATTGTGGTGGACGATGTGTAGATAGTTTTTCCACTATTTATGTGTGAGATACAAAGGGTATACACTTAGTGAACTTTGGAATAACAACACATGCATTCATGGTATATTAAATAATACCTCTATTTTCACAAGATATTGGTAACTACCTCCCAAAATCCTTTTGTTAAACCCCCATTCCAACACATCTTTGATTGCGCCGAGAGTACGAAGGTTCTATACAACCTAGTATGGGGGAGATGTTGTCACATTAGTGTGATGTTAGATTAGATAGCATTGCATTAAAATAATAATAATAATAATAATAATAATAAATTCGACTCAATAAAAAAAAATTGTGCACATACATATACATATTTAGATAACAACATATAAATCAAAATTTACACATTAAGAAATTTGATCCCTCTCGATGCTTGATAGATTCGGGTTTAGTATGGATCTACATTGGTTTTAAAAAACCCCTGTTTTTACTAGATATCCCCTATTTTTACCATATAATCCTTTTTATACCCCAAAATACATATAAACCCCCCTCTACCCCACATCCTCTCCCCCAATACGTATAATATATCAAGACTCTATTTTTCACAATTTTAAAATCCCTTTTATGAATGAATGTGATGTTAGAAAAACAGGACCGCAGAGTAATAAAATAAAACAAATGCGGAAACAAAACACAGAAGATACACAGATTTACGTGGTTCACCCAGTGTGGGCTACGTCCACCAGAGAAATTTCCAGGCCCTTCCTTTATTATTATCCAACAAATGAAGGGATACAACCTATAGCAAAACCCGTTGTAACTCCCTCTTCTTTCTGTCACAGTCTCCTCTCTCAGAATACAATATTCACAATCAACCATAGCCGCAATACATTTCCCTCATAAAAGAGGGTTGCCTTCTAGGGAAAAAAACCCTAACATAATCTCTACCATTAGATCTGCGACCTTATAATGAACGGTCTAGATTTACAAAGAAATTACAATATACATTTACAAGGCAATTTTTCCTTCGGGGGACACTGCCCCCGAACCCCCTCTGGGGGCCCACTTGCCCCCAGACCCCCCAGCCGGGAGGATAGCCCCCTTGAACCCCTTAGTGGGGGTACCCCCTCTCTGCACTCCCCCACGTGGAAGAGTGTACATACTTCTGGGGTGTAAATACGGCTGAAAGCAAGGACCTTTGAATCAGGAAAATAATCAGGCTCCACAACCAACATGTGATAAGATATTAGTTAAAAGGTGAAGCTCCCATGGTGTTCTAGAACATGTGAAGGGCATGAATGAGGGTGCAATTGTTCACCTTTGTCAATCATATAATTTTTTTGAGAATAAAAGGTGGTTGAAAATTGGAATTTGCAAACCCCCAGATACCAAAGTGTTTTCCTAAAAT
This sequence comes from Picea sitchensis, assembly GCA_010110895.2. Taxonomy (NCBI): domain Eukaryota; kingdom Viridiplantae; phylum Streptophyta; class Pinopsida; order Pinales; family Pinaceae; genus Picea; species Picea sitchensis. Next base: position 19,746 of record SNQJ01S0076433.1, read on the forward strand.
GGCTAAGGAATGTCCTAGATTCTTGATTGAATATAGTAAATAGAGGGAGACCAAATGTGGGGGAAAAATGGGCATCTTGCAAATTACCATTTTATAGAAATGACTCTCAATGAAAAATCGTGCATTATGACATTGGGTGGTCATAGGAAAGCCACTTAAAAAATCAAGAGAAATAGTTTCCCATGGGCATGAAGGAATGGGTATTGGATGGGAGAGTCCCATATTGCATTTGGTAGGTTTTGGGGTACTACAAAAAGTGTAAGTCCAGATAAAAGCACTAAATTTCTTCTTCATGGTAGGAAAAATTAAATAAGGTCATAAGCGATACAAAGTTTTGTTGATGCTAAAGAGGCCCCCAAAAGAATATGCATGTGCCTCCTTGATTATAAGAATCTTTCCATCATGTGTTTGCATAACCACTGCAATTTATATAACCATCCATCTTTGGTATGGAAATCCAAGAAAAGTAAATTGGTTTACCTTTGTGGGTATTGGAGGGCATGCAATATGGGACCAAAATATAGATATGAATAGTATTGTTGCTTTTAGTTATCATTTGTAATAACCAAGTGCATGAAAATTGGAGGGTGACTAAGAAAATTGATTGTTTGGTTGGTGTTTTCATCCTTATGTTTTACTACCAATTGAAAATGTTGAATGTAGGATTCCCATTTGATGTGTCACTGCTCCTATTGTTTTGTTTGTGTTTAAGAAAATCAAAGAATGATGATCAATGTGGAGCACCATCTCCTTACCCAAATTATAGTGATGTCATTATTTGAGAGCTTGGATAAGGGCATAGAATTATTTATCATAGGCACTCTATTGGATCTTATCATTAAACAAACATTCAAAATGATAATAAACTAGATCACCATCTTGTTTGAGGTCAACCCAAATAGCATGGTGGGAAGCATCCAACTCTATCTCAAAAGGTTGCTACAGGTATAGAAAACAAAGAAAGTGAACACAACATAATATCTATTTTAGATGCTTAAAGGTTTCATTATCCTCTGTAGTCCAAGCAAACTATGTGATCCAAGAGGATTTGGAATGCTAAAAAAGATCCAGGAGGATCCAGAACTCTCAAAAATTTATATTCTCAAACGCTAATGAAAATGAATTCGTTGTGTAGAGATCGACGAGACCTTTCCAATGCAATTCAAATGGGCTCAAACAAATTTCTTATGAGAAAGTTATGGTAGTTTAAAGTTTGGAAAAAACATGCAAAATAGGGGTGCCACGTGGCAGGACCATGGGCTGCCATGTGGCCATCCATATAGTTGTCATGTTGACGTGGCAGTATGAAAGGTTGTCACATGTCACTTATTTTTGGCACCTAATTGGACCTATCTGGAAGTGAGGCGTGGAAGGCCATATGGGTGACATGGCACTGACATGGCATGACCATACAATACAAGAGACAAATGATGTGGTAGGATGTTGATTATGCAGACAGGTGGACCAACCAGAGAGTGCCACATGGCACTCTCTGATTGGCCAATAATAGATAATGGAGAATCAAAATGGTTGGATTGAATTGGAATTGAACCCATGACCTCTAGGATAATATTCCATGGAATATTCCAAAGTCTTAATAATAACCTCCTATAATTGTGACACATGCAGTTCTTGTTAAAATAAACAAACATATTTATAGTAAAGGTTTAGTTATGAAGCTCGGGTATATAGGGGGGCGGTTTGGTCGACTAGCCCTATTTAAACCTAGCCTTCAACCCCTGCATGAACATCATAATGTGTGCCAAGTTGTGACATGGAAATTTTTTCCATAGATGATTGCCTCGATTTAGTGCAAGAGGTGTCCCTAGTTTTGGGGTTGTCTCATTTTTCGTCCTATTGATTTCTTGGAGGGAAGTATAGAGTGTTTATACTCATTTTTCTCAAAATTTCAAGAGGAATTTGATGGCAATAGTGGTTGTTTGTAAAAGTGTTGTATATGAAAGTCTTAGTCCATTTTGTCATGTATGAGACTCAGTCTCATTATGCATGCAAAAGGGGGTCTTTAAGGACCTGTTCAAAACATAGTCAATTTTATACTCATTTTTCTCATAATTTCATGAGGAATTTAGTGGTAACTTATGTTTCTTGGATTCATCAACAAAATTAAAGGGTGTCTTCAAATTTGGTATTGTAAGTCATCATTGTAAAAGAATCATATTTGAGATTAATGAAGAGCAGTCTAATTGTTTGAAAAGGGACCCAGAGAAGTAGCCCAGGAGGGGTGAACATCGTTATCAACTCTTGTCTTATTAATTTCTTTTATTTTCTATTGTGTTATTTTTCATATTTTCGTAAGTTATTCATCAATATTAATGAAGTTTATCGATAAGTAAGCGTTTTCACATGATATTTTGCAAACAGTCATATCGATCTTCATTTTCCGAATCTGGTTGGACATTTATGTGTATCTAAGAAATAATTGACATCTATGGATTTTTGGATCAAGTTGGTATCAGAGCTAGTTTTGATGTGTATTTGCAAGTGAATACTTATGAGGTCCAAATCTAAGCAAGGTGAAGGAAAGATTGCAAGTTAAAATCCTGAAATCGGTTCAACGAGCTTCACTCGAAGAGGAAAGATGGTTTCAACAAGAAGGTTAGGTCCTTATGACTTTGAAGATGATTTATTCAAGGAATTTAATTTAATGAAGGCTATTATGGAAGAAATGTATGAGGATCGAAAGAAGACCAAGGGATAAATTACATCGGTAAAAACTGAAGAAGTTAAAGAAGAAGGAGAAGGTAAAGAACCTCCAAAGCCTCCTTTGTCCCCGTCATCATCATCATCTTCTTCTTTCGATTAAAGTGACCATTATTCTCATAAGAGGAAAAATAATTCTAAGAAGTCTTTTGATTCTCATGATATGCCTTTTTTATAGCTAGATGTAAAGTTTGATTTTCCTATCTATGATGGAGAGTTGAATGAAGAGAAGTTGGATAATTGGGTCAAACAGATTGAAGTATATTGTAGGATACAAAAAATCTTATGAGACACTGAAAGGATACAATTGAATACTCTTCGCCTAAGCAACATATCTTTGATACGGTGGGAGATTTGGACACAAGTTGATCTTAGTCAACATGGTAAAATAATATCTTCCTGGATTGAATTTTTTTGTTTCATTAAGAAATCAATTTTATCCATTATCTTATATGCAAACAACAATGATTTCTTGGAAACGTTTACGACAAGGAAAATGGAAAAATGTTCAAGCTTATTCACGGGAACTTAAGAAGAAGGCATTGTCTTTGGGAATTCCATTACATACTCCTGGAAATCTTTTGAAGTATACTGGTGGTATGCACTCATATATTCAATATACTATTTTGATGTTTAATCCTACTAATATTGACAAAGTATCAACACAAGCTACTCATCCTGAACCCAACAAAGGAAAACATGTTGTTGAATATGAGTTAAGGGAGCCACATGAGTTCAAGGAGAAATCAGAGGAAAAAGGGAAGAGTTAGAAAACAACTACAATGAAGAAGCATGAAAAGAAGAAGCCTACATGTTCTCATTGTGAGAAGAAAGGACATGATGAGAAGCAATGTTGGAATATGCATCCAAAACTGAAGCCAAAGTGGGATCAACCTTGGAAGGGTAAAAAGAAGAATACGACCATAGTTCAGGATCTTGGATCATATTCTGAGGATGAAACTAAGGTTACAACTATGGGAATCAAAGGAAAATATTCTATTGCAATTTTGAGTTCATGTACTTTTTCTGCAAAGGCTAAAGTAATACCTAATGGAAGGAAAAAAAAATGAATTATTTAATTTAAGAGTTATCTCAAAGCATAATAAGATTGATACACTCGTTGATAGTGGATCACAAGTAAATCTTATTTTAAAGAAAGTAGTTCATAATTTGGGATTAGAAACTAGGCTTCATCTAAGACCATATCCGTTGGGATGGATTTGTGATAATGCTCATGTACAAGTAACTAAGCAATGTAAGTTACGGTTTGCAATCACATTCAGTTTCATTGATGAGGTAGATTTAGACATGGTTCCACTTGAAATTTGTGGGATGGTTTTGGGAAGTCCATACTTGTATGACAGGAAGGCCATTTTCTACAAGGAATAAAACAAGTATCATCTTTTCAAGGATGGGATTTATTTCATTGTGAGAGCTCATCATATGAAGACAAATTTGATAGTTTTCACTACAGGGCATGTGAAAATGCTAGTTAATGCTAGTATCCAGGATCCATATTTACAACCTACGATTGAAGATAAAACAAGTCCTTTGGTTGATGTTGTTCCTATTAAGAAGGGAAAATGTGTTGATGGTTGATTCTCTTTTGAATCTGTGTTGATGGTTCATTTTTGTTGTTCAATTTATTACTAATCAGTGTAGTATTGTTAGCTACTGCAACAATGAATGGCGGAATTTGTGAATTTAAGGGAATGGTTAACTTGGTCAACAATGTTGTTTAAGTATTCGTTATCATTAGGATGAGTTGGGCTCATTATCCAAGAAGGAAATATGGATGACACGAGACAAGTGAGGTGGAAGTATCCTCACTTCATTTTGGAATGATCCATACTTTTGGAGGTCCAAAAGTTCTTCAGTGGGAAGCTATGATCCAGTAGGATCGGGAATGCTCCAAAAGATCTAGGAGGATCCATAACGCTAAAAAAATTATATTCTCAAATTCTAATTAAAATGACTTCATTGTGTAGATCTTGGTGAGATATTTTGAATGCAATTTGAACGGGCTCAAGCAAAGTTCGTATGAGAAATTTATGACCATTTAAATTTTGGCAAAAACAAACAAAATGGGGGTGCCATGTGGCATGCCCATAGGATTCCATGTGGCCATCCAAACAACTATCAGTTTGATGTTATGCTAACATTAGCAATATGATGTGGTATCATGAGAGGCTTCCATGTGTCACTCATTTTTGGCATTTTTGGCACCTAGTTTGACCTATCCAAAAGTGACACATGGCAAGTTGTACGGGTGATGTGGAGTCAAAACTGCATGACCGTATAGTGCAGGTGGTAGATGATATGGCAAGATGTTGACTATGCAGACAAGTGGATCAACTAGAGAGTGTCACGTGGCACTCTCTGATTGGCCAATAATGGCTAAGGGAGAATCAAAATGGTTGGGTCGAATGGGAATCAAACCCATGACCTCCACGATAATATTCCATGGAATATTCCAAAGTCTTAACTATAACCTCCAACCAATGTCCCACATGCAAGTCTTATTATAACAAACAAACGTATTTATATTAAAGGTTTAGTTATGAAGCCCGAGTATATAGGGGGTCGGTTTGGCAGACTAGCCGTATTTAAACCTAACCTTCGGCCCTTGTATGAACATTGTAATGCATGTCAAGTTATGAAATGGAAATTCGTGCCATATATGATTGCCTCAATTTTTGTGTAAGAAGTATCCCTAGTTTTGGGTTTGTCTCGCTTTGTGTGCTATTGGGTTCTTGGAGGGAAATATAGAGCGTTTATACTCATTTTTCTCAAAATTTCGAGAGCAATCTAATGGTAATGTCGGTTTTGTGTAAAAGTGTTGTTTATGAAATTCTTAGTCTAGTATGTCATGTATGAGACTCAAAGTCTCCTTATACGTGCAAAAGGGGGTCTTTAATCACATGTTCATAACATAGTCAAGTTTATACTCATTTTTCTCAAAATTTCACGAGGAATTTAGTGGTAACCTTTGTTGCTTGTATTGAGTAGCAGAATTAAAGGGTGTCTTCAAATTTGGAATTGTAAGTCATCATTGTAAAAAGAGAATATTTGATATTACTAAAGAGAAGTCTCATTATTTGAAAAGGGACCCAAAGATGTATCCCATGAGGGGAGAACTGCGTTATCAATTGTTTCCTTATTAAGTTCTTTTATTTTATGTTGTGTTAGTTTTCATATTTTCGCAAGTTATTCATCAATGTTAACGAAGTTTATGGATAAGTAAGCATTTTCACATGATATTTTGCAAATAGTCATATCGATCTTCAATTTCCAAATCTCTTCAGATGTTTATGTGTATTTAAGAAATAATTGACATCTAAGGATATTCGTATCACTATGGACAGTTGGAAAGATTGTGTTGAGGATGCGCTTTATTTGAGAAATGAGGTATAAAATTGCAATATAAATTTAGTCCTCTCAAAAACAAATTGAGTTGTATAGTCGAGTGAGGCATAGGACAAACCAAAAAATATTTAACATTGAATGGATCAACCTAAATAGTAGCATGGAATATAATAAATACCAAATAATGAACAATAGTTTACCCAACCAAATATTTGTACCTTTTCACCTATAGCACGTGAGTACATAATATATCCATAATGGTGTGAACATGGTGGAGGTTCCTTGTGAGTACATAATAGATCCATAATGGTATGAACATGATGGAGGTGCTCATCCCAAATATTTTTTAAGATAAACATGTCATCAATGTAGATGATAACACAATGTCCAAAATGTGGCCTAATTATATCGTTGATGAGATTTATAAATGTTTTTGGAGCATTGGTGAGACCAAGTGATATAACTAGCCATTTGAAAATAACAAATTTAGTTTTAAAAGTGGTTTTCCATGTGTCCCTAATCTTTATATGGACCTGTTGATAGCTTGATTGGAGGTCCATCTTAGTAAAATAGTTATCTCACCAAATGATCCAATATTTCCTCAATCCTTGGAGGAAGATACTTATTCTTAACCATGATTTTTTTGAGATCCATGTAATCCATCACCAAGTTTCATTAATTCATCTCCTTCTTTGGAATAATGAATTTAAGAAAGATACACGGGGATGAACTTGATTTAATTCACATGGCCTCTAGAATCTACTTCATTTGTTTCTTTGGTTCTTTAGTATCAATGTGTGATAACCTATAAGTAGGTGCATTGGGTAGTGACCTCCCAAGAATCAGATCAATGGTAAATTCAATATAATTTGAGGCTCCTCAAGAACATGAAAGGATTAGGTGAATGGAGAGAAGTAGAGGAAGAACAAGGAGATAATGTAGGGTGCTTCCCCAAATTGTGATTTTTTGTAAGAAGTTGTTCAAATCCTTGATTGAGATTATAATAGTTTTAATTGTGTTTTCCCATTAAATAATGTGTATGAAGTCTTTACAAGTCTTTAAAAATTTAATGGTGTGATATAAAATGGGATTACACTTTCTTGTGGTCATATGGACTATGGAGGTTGCTATTATGTTTTTATAGAAATCATAGTTTTTTTTCCTTCTAATAGTTCTTTGTACATGAAGAATGTAATCACAATTCATGCTTTGAATATAATTTGTTTTAGTGAATAAAAAGAAGAATCCTTTAATGGCATAAGAAGACTATAATAATTAAATGTAGATTTTTTTTTCACAAGCTATCTAGGAGGTCCTTTAAGATGTAAAGAAAAATGTCTTTTAAGACTCAAAAGTTGTCATAAAAAAGAGATAGACTAATGCCTTAAAAAGGTTATTAGACAAACATAAGGAATCAAGACATCGTCATCGACCTGTGGTGATAGATGAGAACATACTACATCTACGTAGGTTGAGATGCAACATAGAAAGATAAAAGAAGAAAAAAAATGTATTTTAGTGGTTCGATGTGTTTCATAACACAAACCCTTAGCCTCCTTCCAACACATTATGGATTTTTTCCATCAAAGGCAGTTTCATGCAACTATTGTCTTGACTTTGGTTGTTTCTCAGAATCTAGGAAAATTTTAAAACATCCTTGCAAGACAAACCCATACAAGTGGTATTCAACTATAGAAATATTATGCACTTCTTTTATAGTCATTTCATAGAAATCATATCCTATTGTTATTATTAAGGTTTTTCCAAGTCATATGTTATTAAGACTTTAGAGATGGAAACATCATCAAAGAAAATTGTGCCTAGTGACTTTTGGCATTTAAAAAAACGATTTGGATAAATCAATTTGACAACAATTTTTGGCATTTTAAAAAAAAAATTAGATAAATCAATTTGAAAACAATTTTTCTTAGAGCCTCCTTCCTTTTGAGGTAACTTTTCTATTGTAGAATGAAATTTTGCAACCTTCTAAATTTTTATTTCCTAGAATGCATATTTATTAATATGACAAAGATATATTGATGATGATGATGATTAACATCCACTAAGACATAATTGGTCTATCGGACCTTAAGAGGGTAAGTTATTACTTGTGATTCTTTAGAATTTTGTTTTTGTGCTTGAAAAGCATTAAGAGAAGCTTTCCAAGATCAACATACTTTTGTTGAGTTAAGAGGTTAGGAAGGTTGGTAGTGTGATCAATATTTTGAAAATGAGCTC
>SNQJ01S0076433.1:36767-55736 GCA_010110895.2 Picea sitchensis
TATTATTCCCATTCAAAACCGTAGAGATATAATTTCAAAACCGCAGAGATCTAGTATGCCCATTCCAAACCGCGAAGAAATAATAATTTCAAAATCACAAAGAAATATTATTTCCATTCAAAACTCATTTTGGGTGATCAAAGCTAATTTAAAATTGAATTAGAATTGATATTTTAATAAAAAAATATAACCAAAATGCTATATAACAAAACCTTGAGTAGGAACCAACACCAAACAGCGAAATACGAGACATATTCACAAGAATGAAACCACATAGGACACACCTCTTCCTAAGAAGCCAATCTATCGGGTAATTGAGTACGAAACACCTCTTCAGAAGCAATAATCATGAGCAAGAGAAAACACCAAACATAGTAGGATGACACATAATCATGAGTAGGAGTAGTAGGCCAAGACACAATCTTGATCAAGATGAAACATAATCACAAGCAATTCAAGTAGGAGAAACAACTCGGATGACATGTTTTCAACTGAAAATTCATTTTTTTTTATCGAAAATTTGAGAAAAATAATTTTGTACATTACAATGGTTAGAAAATAATAACCAACATTCATAATTTAACCTTCATTTACATATTTAGAGTATAAAAGTATAAAATAAAACTATAACTATTCACACATAGTATATCTCATCCTATTACACCATGCCTAAACTATCATGAGATATGAGTAATCTCATGTATATCTTTACTTTTACACTGCAATTGAATTAAACAACTATAATAATATACATATATTGCATCATATCCTATCATAATTATGTCAATTTTGATAAAAAAATACTACTCATTTCATTGCATTGTTTTTAACCTATCACCACTATAGATTCATCTTAAATCTGGATCTATCAAGCATTGAGAAGGATCAAATTTCTTAAAGTGTATTTTTTTTGTTATCATTTGATAGAAAGGAATTAATATTTTAGATGTCATATGAAAATATATAGTATATATTGTTGGAAAAGTGCCAACTAATTTCCCATGTGGTCACATGTACATGCATATCAACTATATTTGGAATGTGCATGCATGCACTCTTAAGTAAACAGGTGGTGTAACTATGTGATCTATTTATAATCAATTCGTGTAACTGTGTGATAGATCTTATATATACTAGCATACCCATAGAGGTGAATGTGCAATGTGTAGTGACTGTGTGAGAACAAGACGCAATGTTGAGGTGTTGTGTGTATGAGAGGAGAGGATGGTTGTATTCCTGGGTTGGCTATTGTAATTCTCCCTTGAATAATAAAAATATTGATTATCATTGCCCATGATTTTTTCCGCATTGGGTTTCCATATAAATTACTATATCAATTGTGTGATTGTTGTTCTCAGTTTAAACTTGCTTATTGATGCTCTAGTTTTATACTTTGTTTTGCTTCCACTGCCTAACAAGTGATATCAAAACTCCATGTGAAGAATATATTTCATAAATAAGCTGCATGGAAATTTCTCTAAAATAAAGTGAAAGCACGCTCTGTTTTGGGACGTTGCTCTAGTGAGACAACAATGTGAGCGTAAAACCAACGGTATGGTAAGAAAGGCGTGAATAGTTGGAGATCATCACATGCAAGAGGAGGGATAACGAGGTGTTATCGTTGAATACACCTTGCGGGGAAACGATAACCTTGGTGCACATATATATGCACAGAACTCAATATTTTGTAGAGAACTCGAAAGGTATGAACGATGGACGGTTCTTTTCAAGGTAATATATGATGGACGGTTCTTTTCAAGGTAATATATGAAGAGGATTTTTTTATTTAAAGGATCACCTTTATGGATAAATAGGTGGAATGCATAAGATACGTTTAAGGTGGACTTTTTTCTTATTATGCAAACATAGTATGAAAGCGTGACTATGTTTTATGCTTAAAGGATATTTTTTTAAGGCATAAGTGGGTGGAGGATATGTATTAGAATATTATTAGTTTAAGAGTTGAATTTTTTGTGGTTTTGGGTAAAAGGTTTTATTAAGTGGTAAAATATTTATTTAATATTTTTTTAAAATTTTTAATCATTAGTTTTGGGTTTAATCTTGAACTATAAGGTTATTTTTTCATATAAAGGTTTGGTTTTATAAGTAGTGGTTTTGGAGTTTTTTTTGTTAGTGGCAAAAGTGCAAAGTTTTAAGTTTGAGGTGGAAAAATTCAGCGGCAAGAATAACTTCGTGTTATGGAAGCTCAAGATGCAGGATCTTCTTGTGCAACAAGGATTGCAAAAGGTGTTGGCTAAAAAGACAAAGAAACCAACACGCATGATAGATGAAGACTGGGAAGATCTAGATGCAAGAGCCCTCAATACCATTCGTTTGTGTCTGAAAGATTAAGTCTTGTTTAACATCACTGAAGAGGAGACAACGACGGGTTTGTGGAAAAGATTGTTTGTATATGAAAAAGTCCTTGACAAACAAAATCTTCTTGAAGATGCAGTTGTACAGTTTGTGAATGAAACAAGGCATGAAAATTGTTGATCCCTTGAATTTTTTCAATACTCTGATTTGTCAATTATCTAGTATGGACGTAATGTATGAAGATGAGAACATGGAGGTTACACTACTATGTTCGTTTCCTGAATCTTGGGATCATCTAGTAACATCTATGTGGTTCAACTCAATATATGTCATTGATTATGACACTGTTGTGGGAGCTCTGTTGTCTGAGGAAATGAGGAGAAGATCCAGTAAGGAAACCTCAACAAAAGAAGAAATGGTGGTCAGAGGTCAATCTACAGAAGGAGGGAAAGGTCAGAAAGGTACAACTAGGTCTAAGTCAAAAGACAATAAGGGTAAGGGAAAATGTTGGTTCTGTGGAAAATTTGGGCATCTCAAAAAGGATTGTTGGAAAAGACAACAAACATCCAAAGAGGACTCCACAAAAGAAGCAAATTCAACTTTAGGTATGGTTGATGAAGTTTTTTCCATCTGTTGTGTCTCACCACCTGTGTTCATATAGAAGGTGCAGGGCGGTGATGGTTGAGTCACCATGAAGTAATAATTTTTTTTTATTTACTTTGGCATTTAAAAAAAATATTGATTGCATGTAAATGGACATATGTCTATAAGACCTAGATAAGCATGTGTACCCCTAGTTTATCAGGTCACCTATGAAAATTATAGATGTAGATTTAGGTAGATTGAATATGTAGAGGGACATGTTTGTTGGGTTAGCCTTAACTGACTGAAAGAGTTAATGAGTTAAATTTTGTTTTTAGGTCAAAGCATGTGGTTTTTTGAGTCCATGTTTTTGGGTAGCCTATGGTATTGTATCCATGGATTGCATGTAATGAAGCCTATAAAAGACTTGGTGAACTCCATTGTAAATTGTCCTAGAGGTATGTGGTGAAGGCTTACTTGGCCAACTTGGATGGATCTGGTCAAGGGAATGTTCATGTTAAGGTGGATCACTTAGATTCCAGTATGAAGTCTTTGGAGGTGAGAGGCAAAGGTTCACTTGGGTTGGTTTGACCTGATTTGGTCAAAGTTGTTTGAATGAAAAGTTCTAGGTGGATTAGTGTTTCTAGGTTAGAAAGGTGGGTCTATAGAAAGGATGATGTTTTGGCAGGGAAATCAAGTATTTGAGAATATATGATGAAGGTAGGTTCATATCCATGGAAATTGGAAAGTATTGAAACCAATTTGGGACCGGATAGGAATGTTCAGTAATGCCAAGTTGCAACAATAGTTGTGGACATAAGCAGTTGTGATATCTGGTAACTCGACCACCATCGGTTGCAAAAGACTGAAAGATTCCAGAAGAGGTATGAATAGATCATCTAGTAATTACTCAAATGTGAAATTATTTAGTTGTGATGCTTATGTTTTTTATCAACACTCTAAGTAGTACCCAAATCAAACAAGTAGATTTTTGATATGGTGATGATGTTAAGGGGTGCATACTGGGGGATCCTACTACCCACAGAATCATCATGGACAAAGATGCAGTGTTTGATGAATATCCTTTTATAAAATCAAACATAGTAAGAGATGAAAGGTTCAAAGCATGATTGGTAGTAGAAAGGTATTTGGAAGGTATTGATTTCCATGAAAGTTTCTCACCAATTGTTAAAAGTGTGTTTCGATTCATGTTGTGTTAGCACTAGTTTTGTTAGTACAACTAGATGTTAAAAATTTTTTACACAGAGTTTTTTGGATAAGGGGATGCATTTGGAACAACCAGAATGGTTAGTTCAGAATCACAACAGAAGATTTGTTTGCAAACTCAAGAATCATTGTATGGCCTGAAGAATGCCAAGAAAATGGTACAAGATGTTTGATTCCTTCATGGTGAGACAAATTTTACAAGAAGTGAGTATAACCACTGTGTTTATGGTATATTCATTATCTTGGTGTTATATGTTATGCTTGTTGCAAGCAAAAGCATGGTTGAGGTCAACAGGTTGGCTCAGTTGGTTAGGACATTGTTACAAAGGATGTGTGAGAAGAAAAATAAATCTTGGGCTTGGAAATACACAGAGATAGGAAATATGGTAAGATTGGTTATCACAACAGAAGTATGCGGTGAAGATACTCAGAAAATTCGGTATGAATAATGTGAAACCAGTAAAATCCTTTTGGATTTCCATTGTAAGTTTTCTTCAGGTTTATGTCCTAACTAATGAAGAAGAAAAGGGTTATATGTCTCAAGTACTATATTCTATTAGGAAGTTTGATGATTGCGATGGGAAATTGTTAGCATTTCACATGCAGTTTGTGTTTTCAGTAGACACATGGAAAAACTAGGTGAAGAGCATGGAAATGGGTGCTTCAAACATAGAAGCACAAGGATCACCTACAGTGGTTGTAGTGATTTACTCTGTGGTTATGATTCATGAGATTTGGACGAGAGGATATCTACCTCAGGTTATGCCTTGAAATAATGCAATAATATATTGGCTAAGTTTGGATAGGTACAGGATGTGGTGTTTTATGGTGGTCAAAGTATTGTGCATTTGACTAACAGTCCAACGTATCAAAATGGGACAAGTGCATCGATTTATAAGAAAAGTTTATGATGGAGGTAGAATGGTCCATACTGGAGTGAACCGTGCATGCATGTTCACATAATAGTATTGTTAGAGAATTTTTGGAGATGTGATGGTGTTCGGCTTCTCTTGGCTTGTAGAAAAGGTGATGAATTAATTTGGGCATGATATATTAGGTAAATTGTTGTCAAGTTGGAGATTGTTAGAAAAGTGCCAACTAATTTCCCATGTGGTCACATGCACATGTAGATCAACTGTATTTGTAATGTGCATGCATGCACTCTTCAGTGAATAGGTCGTGTAACTATGTGATCTATTTATGATCAATTCGGGTAACTGTGTGATAGATATTATATATACGAGCATACCCATAGAGGTAAATGTGCAATGTGTAGTGAGTGTGTGAGAGAAANTTTGGATTTCCATTGTAAGTTTTCTTCAGGTTTATGTCCTAACTAATGAAGAAGAAAAGGGTTATATGTCTCAAGTACTATATTCTATTAGGAAGTTTGATGATTGCGATGGGAAATTGTTAGCATTTCACATGCAGTTTGTGTTTTCAGTAGACACATGGAAAAACTAGGTGAAGAGCATGGAAATGGGTGCTTCAAACATAGAAGCACAAGGATCACCTACAGTGGTTGTAGTGATTTACTCTGTGGTTATGATTCATGAGATTTGGACGAGAGGATATCTACCTCAGGTTATGCCTTGAAATAATGCAATAATATATTGGCTAAGTTTGGATAGGTACAGGATGTGGTGTTTTATGGTGGTCAAAGTATTGTGCATTTGACTAACAGTCCAACGTATCAAAATGGGACAAGTGCATCGATTTATAAGAAAAGTTTATGATGGAGGTAGAATGGTCCATACTGGAGTGAACCGTGCATGCATGTTCACATAATAGTATTGTTAGAGAATTTTTGGAGATGTGATGGTGTTCGGCTTCTCTTGGCTTGTAGAAAAGGTGATGAATTAATTTGGGCATGATATATTAGGTAAATTGTTGTCAAGTTGGAGATTGTTAGAAAAGTGCCAACTAATTTCCCATGTGGTCACATGCACATGTAGATCAACTGTATTTGTAATGTGCATGCATGCACTCTTCAGTGAATAGGTCGTGTAACTATGTGATCTATTTATGATCAATTCGGGTAACTGTGTGATAGATATTATATATACGAGCATACCCATAGAGGTAAATGTGCAATGTGTAGTGAGTGTGTGAGAGAAAGACATAATACTAAGGTGTTGTGTGTATGAGAGGATAAGATGGTTGTATGTCTAGGTTGGCTATTATAATTCTCCCTTGAATAATAAGAATATTGATTATCATTGCCCATGTTGTGTGATTAGTGTTCTCGGTTTAAACTTGTTTGTTGATGCTCTGGTTTTTATGCTTTGTTTTGCTTCCACTGCCTAACATATATGTGTGTGTGTAATATGTAATGGTTTGTGTAATTTTTTTTTTAATCGAGTCGAGTTTAATTTTTTTAATGTAACCTTATTTAATATAACGTTAACATGAAAACATCTCCCCCATACTAATTTATAATGCACCTCACTATTCTCGATACAATAATTACATCAAACTTTGACATAAAATAATACTTTCTCTTTCATTTAATCAAACTCATTCCATGTTCTCACCTCGCGTATATCCTCTCCCTCACATTATCAAATGAAATGGACACATGTTTGATATAACCAATAACATCCATATTTCTTACACAATGTGGATAATTTGACTACTACCCGAGAATAGACATTTAAGGTCATCTAATGCTAACATAGTAACCATGGCGATTACTAACATAATTGATACATCCTTCTTGGGAATATACTTGTATTGTCGAAAGGTATGAATCCTTTCTTTGGGGTTTAACACAATTATCATATTCGATCGAATCAATGAAATAAATGTTAAAAATCATCATTTTGTTCGATTTAGTCAAATTCAATTCAGTTTCCATAACATTAATCTTAAAATATTATAGTTTCTATTGAAATTTCGGTCTAATGACCTTTAATTCAATATGTTCTCTATGATTAGGGGTCATGGCCCCAAATTTGTCCAGACTCATATCCTTCTCTAGAAGAACAAAGGGCTCAATGAATTTAGGAGTTTAATTAAAATCACACCAAAGGTTCTAGAACAAAGGCTCGATGAATTTATGAGTTCAATTAAAATCACATCAAAGTTGACCCATGCACTATGATAGGGTTCCAAAGTTGACCCATGCTCTATGATAAGGTTGCTATGAACATCTTACAGATCATATAGTCTATAAAAGATTATTTAAAAAAATAGATAGAGGATTCAACTTTATGTAATTTTATCACATGTGTTCTCAACAATACTTACTTCTTTATCCAATTTAACATTATATAATAATGAATCATGATGATGAGAATCTAGTAAAAGTGTGTGTTTTGGAATTTAGTAGATCAAAAACCACTTTCTAGATATCAATTCAATTGAATATTTGACTTGGTAGTGTAGAGGCACTCAGGGATGGAATTTGATGGAAACATTTCCCATCACAAGTTAATTTTCCCATCAAATACGGTTAAAAATATTCGGTAAATGTCAACTTCTTTTCTTAAAACAGGCAGAATGAGCATCATAGGAATGGAACCCGTCAAATTTGATTGGTTTTATGAGTTTGAAATTCCAACCTTGGAGGCACCTCTCCAGGTGAAGGAGAGATATCTTTGTATTCTTCTACAATTTTATCCACTTATATCCATTCAATCCAAGGATATTGAAACACTACACTCGACTGAAAAGGATGGGTGGGTGCTAGCAGGGTGATAGGAAGCTCAATGGTGGAGTAGGTCTTTCCAATACTCAAACAACATTCTAGTTGCTTGGTTACTCAATCGAGGGTCCCAATATATATCCACTCAAATAATCCCTAAGCCTGCCCACATTGTTTCTTGCCAACATCCATCCCTCCTAAAGTATGTAGATTGAACATGTTGGATGGAAGGAAGTTTAATTGTTAACAATAATAACATTTTGTAAAATTTAGGGACTCGATTGAATTTCAAAACCAATGATTTATAGCCTCTATGTCAAGAATGCCCCTTGGAAAAATGATTCAATCAATTGGGATAAACCTTGACATTTTTTTCCAAGGAAAACCTCATGGGTAAACCAAAGGAATCTTTCCCCACATTCGTAGATGACATGCCTATTTACTCTCTCAATGTAAACCAATATGCATAATGCACCAACTCACAAAACTAACCAAATGCACAAAAACATTAATACCAACTAATTAAACTAACCTCTTAAACTTAAAACAAAATATTTATATATAAACTAAAATTTACAACTTTAATCTCGTTCATCGTATAATGATACTCAACATTAACAAAATCCATTTAAAGAAAGTGCACCATATGAAATGTTCACCATCAAAATTATCCAATCTATAATGACATTGATTTTTCCTATAATAAGTGAAACCAAGATCTCATCACTCATGTTAATAACCCATGAGCATAAATCTCCATAGCATTAATAAGTCAAATATAACTATTTTAAATATAAATACACTTTATTCAACTTAGATTTATATGAACCTTTATACAGGAGTTGTATTTGTTAGCTACCATTCCTACTTGTATGAATAGTTTTAAAGTTATTACAATGTTTCAAATTCTCTCTTAATATGTTTCAAACATATAATCATTTTATGGCCTAAAGGTATCGCAATAAGGTACCGCAATAGTACAAGATGTTTGATTCCTTCATGGTGAGCCAAAGTTTTTACTAGAAGTGAGTATGATTATTGTGTTTACTTCAAAAATTTTAATGGAATATTCATTATCTCAGTGTTATATGTTGATGACAAAGCATGTAGCAAATAAAGCATGGTTGAGATCAACAGGTTAAAGGCTCAGTTGGTCAAGATGTTTCAAATGAAGGATCTAGGACAACTAGCTAAATCTTGGGCATATAAGTATATATGGATAGGAAAATGGTAAGCTATGGTTATCACAACAAAAGTCTATGGAAAATATATTGATGAGGTTCAATATGAACATAGTGAAACTGATAAATATCATTTTTACCTTTCCATTGTAATCTTTCTTCAAGTTTAGGTCCTGGTAGTAAAGAAGAAAAGGATTATATATGTATTGTGTACCTTATGCAAGATTAGTAGGAAATATGATGCTTGTGATGGAATGTTTAAATTTTTCATATGCAGTTGGTGTTGTCCGTCGACACATGGAAAAACCAAGTAAATAGCAAGGAAATGGGAAAAACCATGTAAAGAGCATGGAAATGGGTGCTTCAGTATCTAAGAAGCACAAGTATCGCCTACAGTGGTTGCAGTGATTTAACATGTGGTTATGATTAATTCAAAGGAGGTGGAGTGGTCCATACTAGAGTAAACTATGCAGACACATACCTTGTCTTTACATCCCTTTAAATGGAGGATTCTCAATTTCCCTATAAATAGAAACCATTGAGATCTTAAATATGGAAGCCATTGAACTCCACCAAAATTGTAAATTCATTTCTCCACTCTACTAAGCATTAATAAGATATTATTGTCCCTCTCTATTTATCTTGTTGTATGATGTTATCATTCTTCTCTATTTCTTTGTTCTTTGATTTCAATTGTGCATAATCAAGTTTTGTTTTAGTTTAAGATAATTAATTAAAAAAAGGAATATGGAGGATAAAAATAAATTACCCAAACAAGTACTAAAAGCCACAAGACATAAGAATTAAAAGTAACAAGTATTAAGGGCCAAACAAGTACTAAGGGCCACAAGACATAAGAATTAAAAGTACTAAGGGCCAAGACATAATAATTAGTATGGAAATCAAATAAATTTGAAAATGGGAATTAATTATTGGAAGAAAAAAATATTTAGTATAATGAATTTAGGTAGTTGTAAGTTTTTAAAATAAATTAGGTTTAAAATATTTTCAATGAAAGTAGATGTGGGTGACATCAAGTACACCGTTTAAACGTTTTAGTCAAAGAATGTTACGAAACTACCAAAAAAATTATAATTAAAAAATGAATTTTTTATCAATTTAAATAAATTTAATACTCACTTGGAATAAACAGACCTCATGCAAATCTCCACACATAAAAGACAGATTTTGCCACGGCTAAATGTACAACTCTGTTAGTTCTATTTCATTAGTAAAGTAGAAATTTCACTTTCAAACGTGAGTGAATGTTTAGATTTTGCCACTCTTAAATGTGAGTGAATGTTCAGATTTCATCACTCTCAAAAAAACAAAAAAACGTGAATGTTTAGATTTTGTCACTCCCAAAGTACAAAAACAATGGCTAAATGTACTTTGTTCATACATTTTTGTGAGTTTTATTTCATTATTAAAGTATAAATTTCACTTTTACATGTCAGTGAATGTTAAGACACTTCTCACTTCTGCCGTGAACACTTCACAGAACCAGTTAAGTCATAAAAACCCAACTCACACACAACTTTCCAATCCGTCCAGTATTTCACAACTTCTCTTATTCCATCGCCCAGTCATTTTGCATCTTGGGCGGGTTGCTCCTTCTAGAAGGTTATATTTTATATGGCATGAAACCTTTCAGTGAAAACAAATTGTATTTCTAATGACATTTGATATAAAGAAATAGGAAATCAAATTCCATAAGACATACTATTCAGATTTACTTCACAATCTGTATATCTGGTAACATTCAATATTAAGAATAGGAAATCAAATTCCATGTAACATAGTATTCAAATATTCAAATCCTCTTAAGGAGGACATGGGAAATATAAAATTATTCACTAGTTTGAAATATAACCTTATTTGAAATATAACCTTATGTATGATTATTACATTAATATTAATATTGGAAATAACAATATCTAAGTGTGATATAGTGTAAATATAATTTGTATTTCTTTATGTTTAGGTTGAAAGGTCTATACCTATTGATAATGGGCACATTTAATGATCTTTTAACCATAAATTTCGATAGTATGGTTATCAATTAAAATATGATTAAGAAATTATCTAATTGCCACCTACAAATGATTTACAATAGATAGAAGCTACATGAGAAAACTAATGCACCATAGTAGTGATCTAGAGATATGTAAACACACATTAAATAGACATGGCACCACCTAGTGTGAGTAAATTGGCCATGCAACCATTAAAGAGGATGTGACTAGGGGAGAACACCTATGATCACTCGCACCCTCAACATAGACTAATCAATCTAGGAAAATAAATACTAGGTGGGTGTGTAATATCTCCAAAACAAACATGCATTTATTGAACTAAACAATGCTATTAATTCTCTTCCTAAAGATGTAAACAAATTCATTTTCGAGGAATTATATGAAGGTAAAATGCTCCATATAAGCGAAGTCAATTCTTGAACATATAGATGATATTACTAGAAATGGTATTTGACAAGTTTCTATACCATATTTTTTAGAGTCATTTATTACTTACTAGTTATATTTGTGAACCATTTTTTAATAAATTTTGGATAGTAGTTATATTTATATTTGTGGATCATTTTTTAATAAATTTTAGATACTATTATATTTGTGAAACACTTTTTAATAAATTTTGAATGGCTCATTACCTTAATGTTTGTACTTATATTTTAAAACCCTAATGTTTGTACTTATATTTTCTTTAAAATAAAAGTAAGTTTTTACCTTAATATTTGTACTTATATTTTCTCTAAAATAAACATAATTTTTTTGAAAAAAATATATAAAAAAATTGTAATTAAATAATTTAAAATAAAATTTAGTATAAAACAGATATATAATTTTATGATAAATATATGTAATCAAATTTTCTTTAAAATAAATTAAAAATTAAGAAAAAATAAAATACATTTTTCAAAAAATTAATTCATTAAAATATAAAATTAATTTATATTTTTTTTAAAACAAACAATTTGACATATAATTATTATTTTTTTTTTTAAACAAAACTTTTGATATATAATTTAATTTATATTTTTTTCAAAAAATAATCAATTTAATATATAATATATTCTATCATAATTTTTTTTTTCATAAAATAAGATATTAAATTTAATATCTTACGAATGAATGAAAGTGTTTAAGTAATAACAAAATAAAAGTTGAAAAGAGTTTATCCATCGATTAAACCCTCTTCACCTTTTATATGTATGGAATTATAATAGATCTAAACTGGTAAAACACACCACATATATCATGTACCTTAAAACAACAATGTTGAAACACGACCTACATATTGACAGTCTACACATTGTCCAAAACACCTGACACCTTTACAGCCTACCTATTGGCACTCTGCATATTGTCCAAAACATCCTCACACCCTTACAACAAAGTGGAAGGTGAACGAAAGGAAAAACAGTGATCACTGACCCCATTGAAAGACTCTTCATGGATTCATTAATATTCAATCAGTAACGCCGCTGAAGTCTGAATTCGCAAACAATTTTTTCTTGTTGGTATAGAATTTCACGTTGTGTCATTGTACAATCTATACTTCAAATACACCGACGTAAGGGAAAAACAGACACGCGAGAGATAGAAATGGTGCTGAATATCTCTTTAGTGCGATCCCCATAAACGGTATCGAACAACTTGCTGAAAACGAGAGAATGCGATTTATTGAATGAATATATATATTCTTAACTATTAAGTATATGCATTTGTACAAATCTCTCTTTGCTATTGTGAACATCATTTTGTGGGCACTAGAATCCCACAATCCTTTATCTCCATCAATATAATCAACATAAATATTAAACTTTGTTCCTTTGATTGAATCCAATCAATATAGCCAAGTGAGCCTTCATCCCTCACCTCTAAGATAATTTTAATGGAGTATCCACCCTTTTAAAATATTCATTACATGGAATCCATGGATTCTAAAACCACTAGTTACCAAGACCATGTGCCCAAAACCACTACATTATCTAACTTCCCCCCTTTAAACTTGAATTGGGGTTTCAACCAACCAAATCTTACCAAACCTCTCTTAAAGTGTGAAATTTAAAACTAGGGGTACACATGCCTAACCATCCTTAAAGTGTGAAATTTCAAATTAGGAGTACACATGCCTAACCAGATATTATAGTCGCATACCCATTTATATTAAAATAACTTCACCTTGAACTTTGCATTCAAGACTTTCACCATTTCTTTGAATCTGAGTAAGCCCATCAACATTGTACTTCCATGTTTGACTTGCCACCATCAACTCTTCCTCCTCCGACAACTCATTCTATCTTGTTTAGACATTCCCTCAAATAGCTATCATGCATCCTCCAAGTTTCTGCACTCGACTTACATTACATTTGAACAAGAAAAAGCTCTAGAAGGACATTCAATTCAAAATCCATTATGATTACCTCAACATGGACTTGCACACCACAATGCAAAGACTGTAAGTTGGCACACGCATTCAAATTGCTTATCAATGTAAACTAGTCATGGTCTGCACAACCCTACTCGTGTTGGTAACCCTTCGTCTTCCCACGTGTCCACGATCACTCCATCCCTGGCCGCAGTTTCCCCGTACGTGCCCACTCTATCGTGTGCACCATCCCCTTCTCATGTTTCAACCACTTTGTCTCCTATGTCGTCCATAGACACTCTATGCTTTGCTACATGGATAGTTTCTTCTCCCTATACATGGTTGAAGAATGAAGGGGAGTCCTCACTCCCACCTGCGACCTTTGCAACCAAGAAAGCATAGCTCACTGCCTCATCTTCCTCTTCCGGAAAACCTTGTCGGAGAAATGGATGAGAAAGACTGAGAATCTTTCCAATGACTATACACGACTCTGCTCACCCAACAACTAGCGACCAGGACCTCCTCCTTATGCAACTCTTGCTCTCCCCCTACACGTGCCGACCATATTGACCATCTTCCATCGACTTTCACAAATGTTTACTTGACCTCAGCTTTGATACCAGTTGTTGTACTTTTGCATGTACAATTGAGATCAAAGAACATAGAAATAAACAATGATGACAATATCATACAAGATAGACAATGAGAGTAATGATATTTCATTAATGGTTAATTAAGTGGAGAAATGAATTTGCAATTGCTTAATCAAGTGGAGAATATGGATGAATTTGGGGGTTAAATTTAGCTCATGGGATAATTTTCGATGGTTTTTCAAAAATTGAGATTAGCTATTTTAAAAATGATTCGCCCAAATTTTATAACCAAAATTTTATAAAAACTATATTAAATACTTATAAATTTGAATATTTTAAAAAAAATATAGCCAAATATTTATAGTTGACATATGAATGATTAGTAATATTCCTCAAGATTTCTACATTTTAAAATAAATTTCCATCCTTAAAATCATTCTTGGTGAAGAAATAAATTTGCAATTCTTATAGAACAAGTGAGAAACTTTTATATTTAAACATGAAAGATCTTCCAAATGGGGAAGATAACAATCATTCGTTAGAACCATCTAAACTATACCCAATTAACTTATGTACACATATTTATATCATCATAAAGTTAGATGTTATATTTTATTATAAACATACCAAAATCATTAATAATCTAAATGTATTTAGAAAAGACAAAACTTATGTACATATATTTACACCATCCCAAAATTAAACATTTATATTTTATTATAGTAATTCTAATAAATATCAAACCACTCATCTAAATATAATTAGATAAAGCCTTCATAATTTAATGCAAAGTACTCAAATAACATTTTTCGATCAAGAACATTTTTCATAGTTTAATGCAAAGTAATAAAAAAAACATTTTTTGATCTTTTATGAAAAACATTTTCCAGTGAAACCCATATCACTCACACTTACAATAACATGGCTTTGCTTCTACCAAAAAATCAAACTTTATATTTAAACATTTAATTTTAACATTTTAGTGGAAAGGCAAGTTTTTAGATGGAGTGTTAATTAACTACTTTAATCATTGAATATTAATTAACTATTATCAGATTATACAACGATAGATGATAAAACCACACTCACGTCTAGATTTGCTAACCAATTATGTATATTACAAATGTTTCGAACTTTGGTCCGTCAAGGATTTTTTTTGCGTTGTACTTTAGTGTGTACATGCTCTAGGTCATAGGGCCATCTTAAATATTATATGATACAATTATTATAAGGAATTGTATGCAATAATCTACTAGATTATATACTTATTTTCCTTGGTTATATATTGTCAGTTTTATAACTATTTTTTTAAAGGTTAAATGTATTGATAACATAAGTCATACATAGGTTATAAAGCGTTGCATACATGTCTTAATTTTTCATCCAATATGTCCTTAATAAAGTGAGTTTTTAGCCCTTGAGATTTATTTGGGAAACCCTCTTTGTGATTAAT
The DNA here is from genome assembly GCA_010110895.2 of Picea sitchensis. NCBI lineage: Eukaryota > Viridiplantae > Streptophyta > Pinopsida > Pinales > Pinaceae > Picea > Picea sitchensis. Next base: position 52,155 of record SNQJ01S0076433.1, read on the forward strand.
TATTTTGGGTTGGTGGTATTCACTTTTAATGACACATTGTGTGAAAGTTGTTATACTAAGTTTGTAAGCCCTTAATAAAGTGAGTTTTTAGCCCTTGAGATTTATTTGGGAAACCCTCTTTGTGATTAATTATTTTGGGTTGGTGGTATTCACTTTTAATGATACATTGTGTGAAAGTTGTTATACTAAGTTTGTAAGCCCAAAAGGGTAAGAATTATAAAAGAAACAATTTGTCTTAAATTATTTATTATGTTATTTATTGAATACTTACAACTTTTTATTTACATGGATTAGGTATTTATTATGTTGAGTATTAGTGAGAATATTCATTAGCCTTTTACTTACATGAATTAGGTGATGTATGGAGAGGTTAATTACTTTCTATTTATGTATAATGATCCATGTTTCATCCATACATAATGATCCATGTTTTAATAATGTAAGATGTTTATTTTATGTTGTGTAAGTTTTTAATCAATGTGGTATAAGTGGTGCAAGTGTTTAGTCTAAGTGACACAAGTGACATAGTTGTTTGGTTTTATGTGGTGTAAGTGGCACACAACACACTTTTTTAGGTGGTACAAGTGGTGCAAGTGTCTCTCTATGTGGTGCAAGTTACACATATTGTCTAGGTTGTGTGACATAATATGTACAGTTTATATGATGCAGTAATGCATAATGCTTCAATATGGAGTTGTATTTTGATGTTGACATGGATTAATGTTTCTATATGAATGTATGTAGTGATCTTTGGCTTATACATTCATATTTCTACCTAAAATGATAAAAATACATGTGCAAAAACTACGGTGAAGTCATGTAAAATTCTTCACAATGGGTGCAAAGTCAAGTGGAATTGGGCAAACCTAATGCTACAACAAAGGAAAGTGATCATCCAACCATAGCCCTATATATTTAAATTTTTCCATGGGAATGATAATTATCATTTTGGGATTTTGATCAAAGGAGTTTTAAGTCAAAGAACCCTAAATATAAAGTTGGTATTTGGATCGAGTTTGAAATTATTTTAGTGTTAAACTATTTTATAGTTGAGAGGCTTTCATGATTATGCAGAAATTGTCTTATCTTATCTTGCTAAAGCTTTGTGGGTCTTTTGTGAGCTATATTTTCTTTTTGACTTAAATTGAATTAGGAGTTGTAAGTAAGAGGTGTTGATGGAAGCTTAATAGCTTTAAAATAAAAGTGTTTGATTATCAATGTCTTTTTTAAGTGTAATCATCAAGAGATTGGAAATTACATATGATGAGCCTTGAATTAGCAGTTGTCATTTTTTCATTTTCATTGGAAGTGAAGCATATCATGAATGAGTAAGGTGATACATCTATATTCCTTGTACCTTATAGAAGTTCTCAATGGACTATGAAAAGTCTCTTACCAAGTAATGAAAATGACAACCTATTTCATTGAGAGATCTAATGATGAAATGGTCTTCTAATTCTTAACAAAAATGTTTGATGATCTTGACTCAAAGCTCAAGTAGAATATAATAAAGAACATTTTTAAAGTAGATGTTGAATACATTACATGTCAAATATTGGGACCAACATACTAAGAGTAACGACAGTCACACTTATAAAAAATGTCACTAAAAAAATGATACTTATAATATCAAGCTTCTTTTGTTCGGGATGATAAGTAAAGTGTCCAATCAAAACTTTGGACGTTTCAAAACTTCTTACTCCATTGTATAATTCATCTAGTCTATAAAAACTTTAAACAAGCACTACACACTCATACCCTACATACCACCAATGCCCCTCATGACGGATTCAAACCAGCAATGTAACTCATACTCTACACACATCTCAGCCCATGGCCAAACCAAATGGACGGCCTAGATCCATCTTAACGTATCGTCCACAATTGCAGGGAAAGGCCCAATCCATATTTCACATCTCAGACCATAGCCAAACCAACTGGACGGCCTAGATCCATCTTTTTTTATAGCCAGTGGTGCCTCCCGGTATTCTACCATTATACACGGCTAGGGTTTCAGTTGCCATCAAGAAATCCCAAATCATTTGCACCTTGGAATTCACTGTTTGGGGGTTAGTTAATAACTTTTCTATAACCCTGTCCTTCAGATTATACGCATCCTTTTCTAGCTGACATGATATCCTTCACGCAGTTCAAGAAGAGCCAACACCCGTTCAACCACCCAGATCCATTTCTTCTTGTGACTGTTGTAAATTACCGTTCTTTGTGGCCCACTTTTGGATACACGTATTTCTCTCTAGGGTTACGCACACCATTACACGTCTCCCAGCCACTGGCACAAGATCTTCTGTGCATTTCAGAACACAGCCCCAATAGTTATTGCTCGTCCATCGCACTCTATACATAACCAAACATAAAGGCCGGGTAGACCCAGTGACTCAAGCACTTTCCCATGGCACATTATTCTGAATATTTTGGTGAGGTCTTATATACTCCAGAAGCAAATAGAGGCGGACAGAGGTATGACATGGAAGCCAGTAATTATCTATATGCTATTTGACGCCTATATTAATGCAGCTAATCGGATGCTTGGGGGCCACCCCTATGTTATTGATGCTGCACACATCATAGCTGGAAAACCTGTGTATGGCATCGGTCTCTCTGATACATGACATCATATTATTTGGAGAAAGAATTATTACTATATCCCACGGTATTTGAGCATTTCCAGTCACATATCCCTAACCCTAAATTTGTAAGGTGAGCCTTGATAGAAGCATTATTCAGTGGCTTGTTCAACATAAATTTGGCACATTGGGCAGTAGACTTAGTCTAAACGTTCTATCTTTTATTCTTTATTGGTAATTTTTTTTCTTATGATTTTCATTAGAAAGATGACGGAATTACAGATTTTAGTGATTTAGATTACATATACTTGTGCATTGAGGGGTTTTGAGGGACGTGAATCTATTTAAACATTAAAAAGAGATTTAAACAATATAAAATTGGATTTGGTTAATAATTGATTTGATTTGATGGATTCGGGCAGAGCTTTAGACTACATTCTAATGATAGTGGCAGACATTTAGACTACACCCCTAATGCCCATGAAAATGGTGTATGGGAACATGGCCAAACTTTCTAGGTTTTGGTTCTTTTTCGGGGATTTTTTCTGTTAATTTTTCTTGAAATCCGGCAAGAAAGTATTCGATTTGCATATTTGAGTGGCTGATTTTGTATAATCTTGAGAGCCCCAAGGGTTTTTCAACTCACTGAATCCATTTATGCATTCAGAAATGCAATTTAGACAACATAAAATTGTGATTTCGTCCATATTTATGTCATCGGATTTCGATGAAAAAGGCCAAAACATAGAACACTTAGACAACCCTTGGAAACTTTTTGTCATTCCTATATACCAAGCTCCAGCATGACAATTCATGTAGCGATGCAATTCGTGTTCTAGGTCATTCACCCAACAATTTGTAGACATTGGAAGGACAATTTGTAGCAGGAGGGATGATGTGTGGTGAAGGCTCTATTTTAGATGTGGGTGCTACTATGCCTTTGTCACATCCAACTCTTTGACACCTCCTCACAATATATAGCCATAATGACCATGAG
>SNQJ01S0076434.1:0-14833 GCA_010110895.2 Picea sitchensis
ACACACCCCCCAATTGATCGAACAGGTCATCGATCCTGGGCAAGGGGTACTTGTTCTTTATGGTTACCTTATTGAGTTGCCTATAATCTATACACAATATAAGGGTACCGTCCTTCTTTTTCACGAAAAAGACTGGTGCTCCCCATGGAGACACACTGGGCCAAATATAGCCCTTATCCATCATTTCTTTTAATTGCAACTTGAGTTCAACTAACTCGGGTGTTCTCATCTGGTAGGGTGTCCTAGACACCAGCACCGCTCCTGGTGCAAGTTCTATCGAGAAGTCTATGTCCCTTCTCGGAGGTAAACCCGACACCTCTTCCGGAAACACATCTCTGTATTCTCTCAGGATAGGGTGATCGTCAGACCTTGGTTTGTCACCTTCGATTGTTTTCAAAACCTATATTGCATATAGGGGACATCCCTTTCGGCAATACTTCCTCATTTGCAGAGTTGATATTTGTCTCACCGAGGTAGGTTTTCGGATCCCTTGAAGGGTTATCGTTTTCCCTTCTCTACTTACATATTCTAAGGTTTTATGGTAACAGTGTAATCTGGCTTTATGGGCAGCTAGCCAGTCCATACCAATCAACAGATCATATGATCCTAGGGGTAATAAGTTAAGGGTTGTTTGGGTGGGGAATCTACCCAACATCAATTGGCAGGCTAGTATGACCTTTGCTACCCTTCTTTTGGTTCCAGTGGCTAACTGTACCATCCATGGCTTGGCATGTTTTTGTGGCTGTAGTTTACACTTATCAACAAATTTAGGGGATATATAACTCAAATTTGAACCGGGGTCAATTAAAACAGACACTAGATGGTTGGAAATCATACCTTCTAGTTCCACTACTGAAGCTTGGTGGTCGGCTTGGTTATTATCCAAGGCTGCATGAGTTTGTGGCACACTCCTGGCCACATCATTGATGGTAGTAGTTTCCTGGATGTTATAAATCCTCCGACTATTCTGTTGTCGGTGTGGAAAATCTCTCAATAGATGTTCTTCCCCGCAACCCTATCATTTCAAAGGTTCTCTCTTTGGGTTATCAGTCTTCACTGATATGGGTCCAGAAGTTTTATTTCCGCTCAAGGAGGGAAAATTCTGCTGGTGCATACTCCGGGTTGGGAAGCTCATTCTTGGGTTCTTCTTATAGTTCTTAAATCCTGGGGATTTAATTCCCCTTTTCTAAAATCTTGAACTATTCTTCTGTTTCCATCCTTTGCGAGGTTCTGCTCGATGCCCAAACTGTTCATGACAATAGGTTGCCTTTCAAATAGTGCCTTCTAGAGTCTTTGGCTCATCAAATTCAATTCTGTCCCAATAGTCCTTAGGTAGTCCATTGATGAAGCATTGCACCTTTGCCTTTTCTGCTTTTATATAGGGTACATACCTCAACAAATCGAGGAATTTGTTGACATATTCTTCTATAGTGAGTTGTCCCAGTTTGAGTTCATAAAACTCTTTAGTCTTTTCATCAAAATATTTTTCTGACAGATACTTCTTCCGGAAGTACTTCAAATCGTTCCCAAGAAGGACATAGATCCTGAAAGCCTTGATGGATTTCACCAATGCATAGGCTTGCTTCTCCATAATGTCATATTTCACCTCTGCATCTCTTAGTGCTCTGTTGAAAAATGAAATAGGTTGCTCCAACCCTTTAACGCTTTTTTGTAATAAAACAACTGCCACTGTATCAAAAGAAGAAAAAGAAAAAATCAGAAAATCCTTGGAATAATCAGGACTGATAAGCACAGGTGCCTCAGTCAAAGCCTTCTTGATCCGATCAAATGATTTCCTGGGCTCAACAATCCATTTTACTTCATTTCCCTTTCTGAGCATGGCTGTGATATGCTTCACCAATTCAACAAAATTTGAAACAAATCTTATTAAAAAATTAACCTTTCCCAGGAAGGATTGGACCTCTTTCCTGGATCTCGGGGGTGACAGGGTTTGGATTTCCTTCACCCTGTTGGGATCGATATTTTCCCCCTCAGTAGATACTATATTCCCCAAAAATCTCCCCTCCTTCATAGAAAATAATGATTTCTTAGGATTCAGGGAAAGACCAAACCTTCTACATTTCGAGAAAACTTTCCTCAGATGACAACAATGTTCTTTATCAGATCTGGAAAAGACTGTTATCTCATCCAGATAGATGACCACAAATTTATCCTTCTCCCCAATAAAGGCAATGTCCATGGATCACTGAAAGGTTTCTCCTGCATTCATTAACCCAAAGGGCATTTTGGCATGCATGAATGTGCCCCAAGGAGTTGTGAAGGTTGTCTTTTCTCTGTCCTCAGGTAAAACAGAGATCCGATTGTAGCCAGAAAATCCATCAATCATGGAAATCCTGGATGCACATGTTACCTTCTACAATATGTGTTCCATCTTTGGCAGCAGGTAATTTTCCTTCTTTAAGCTCCTGTTCAGATTTATGAAGGTGACACAGAGCCTAATCTCTCCACTCTTCTTTCTCACTGGGACCAGGTTGGCTACCCATTCTGAATATGTCAAGGAGACAATGATTTGGGCATCCAACAAGTTCTTTACCTCCTTCTCCATGATAGGAAACAACATAGGATTTATTTGTCTCAACTTCTGCCTAAATGGTTTGGATTCTTTCTTCAATGGGATCTTGTGTTCAATAACATTGATGTCATATGTTCTGAGGTCTTCATAAGTCCAGTAAAACACATTAGAAAATTCTTTTAATAACTCAATATACTCGACCCTCTACTCCTTTTAAAATCTATTAGACAAATTGACAAGCTTTGGATCCTCCTCTGTGCCAATATTGCATTCAGATACCTCAACATCCTCATATGACCCTTTAGCTTTTACTGCCACATCATTATTGTCAAAAATCCTTTCCAAAGGAACCAACCCCTTTGGAATGTGATTACTTGGTAACTGCACAATATGATGATTATCAATCTTGTTTAGAAAGACATCAGGATGGGATTCCATGTCAGAATTAGGATCTTGATCAATATGTAATTATGAAAACTCATCAACAGTCTCTAGGAATATTTTGACTTCAATATCATCCTCAAATACTTTCCAATGATTAACATTGTTAGGTATGGAGGGTCTATACTTTACTTATACATCATATCTGAGCTTGGGTGGCAGAGGAACTCTGAAATTTCTCACTGATATAGCGAAAGAATCGACCATTGTATTTTCTTCTCTAGGGATGAATGAAATGTTGAAGGTTGAGAAAAAACCATCAATCAGGTCCCACACTTCATTTCTGTAACTCTTGAGCTGAGGGTGTTTGGCCTGGTAAATATTTATGACCTACTGAATAATTAACTCAACATCACTAAACACTACTAACTTTTCAATTCTCATGTCCTTTGAAGCTCTCAAGCCCAAAACTAGGGCTTCATACTTTGCCACATTGCTGGTAGCTTCAAATTCCAATTTGTATGATAGGGATATGGTTTCTTGAGCAAGGGAAACAAAGACCACTCTGGCACCGAATCCTTCTCTAGAAGAGGCTCCATCAAAGAACATCTTCCAAACATGGGGAAATGAGGGAGAATATTCCCAGAGGGTGAGGGACTGCTTTCTTATTTTAAGGGGAGACTCAGGAGCATTAATGAGATGTAACAGGATAGATCCCAGATCAGTATCAAGGGCAAATATAGGATGATTTGTGGGGTCTGCTTCATCACTGATAATGTAAGACAACTGAGCTTCCCTATAAAGTCTCCTATGCACCCCTCCAAATACTGGAATAGTAGCATATGTGAGGTCCATTTGTAATGTCCCCCCAAGACTTTTTATCCAATATCTTGACAATAACATGCCAAACTTCAGAGGAACATCAACCACCACAATATCCATGACCACAATTTTCATGGGCAACTGAAACAAGGTTACCACCAGATATTTAATGACCCCAAGACATTGCACTTTCCTTGAATCGAAAGAGTACAAATTGTGATAGGCCTTTGTGACTTCCATCCTGATCTCTTCCATGACGGTTTTGGGCATGATATTATGGGAAGCACCTGAATCCATTAGACAATTATGCAAAACCTTGTTATGTATGTTCAGTGATGTGTAGAAGGGAGGGGATGAATCATCTCTAACTTCTACCATAGGACCTAATATGACTACTGGCTTTTCGTCTTGGATATTTATTGAGTCCATGGAATGACAAGATGGATCAGATTGCAATAGTTTAGACATGGATTTTTTGAAGTCTTCGTGCTTAACCAGTTCTAAAAGGGGCACAGGAATTTTGATTTTTTGAATTTCATGCTCAAAGTTAAAGGAGGAAGGAGGCTTCAAAATTTCTCTTACCTCTGGGACAGGGTATTTGCCTATTGGTGGGGAATTCTGAGCTCTCTTTTGCTCACTGATGTTAACTATATTTTTAGTAGGATTCTCTACGATGGAAGGCTGATCAGGGATGTGATATTTCCCTTCTTTCTTATTAGATCAGAGGTTGTATTTATTGGGAGTGCCACTGGCCTTCTCCCCCTTACTCAACTCATTTATTTGACTATTCATGAGGGACTCCTCAAAGGTAGCTTGATTCAAATGGGGAAATGGGGAGGTGTCTCCAATACATTGAATTTCAGGGTCAAGTTCCTCTTCTTCCCTTTCTTCATCAATAGCCATGTTATTTTAAAGGGGAGTCTGGATTTTCTGATCATTTCTATCTCTGTCCCTTTGCTCCTTTGGCATAATATGAGGAGCATTGTTGTTTGGCCTCCTGAAGTTGCCTCTTTTGTCACTGTTTTGAGGATTTCTGTATGTTGGCTTCCCCTCCATTTTCATGTTCTCCATCTCTGTAGACAGGGACTTTACCATTTTGGTAAATTCATCTACTTGAGGGTAATATGTAGAAGAACTAGAGGTTGAGGCCTCATCTCTTCTCCTTCCCTTGTATTTGTCATACTTTCTTCTAAGCCTATCAATTGACAACACATTGGATTCTACTTCCAAGGCTTCATATTGCATGTTAGCCAAGGAAGTAGCTCTTCTTTCTCTAAGCAGGAGGCAGAAATCAGGGTCAAAGGAACTAGCATAAGTGATTTTGGCCGAGGCTTTTGTGGGTTTTATCTTAGCAGGGATCTTATTGTACATCTTATTGAATCGTTTGGAGAAGTCAAAGACAAACTCTCCCTCTTTTCTCCTCAGGGATCCAAACTCTGTGATATAATACATGAAATCCTTTTTATCCCCCCACTGTCTCAAGAAGGCATCATCTAGATCCTCAATCCCATCAATAGATCCAGGGGTCAATCCCCTAAACCATTTTCTAGTCTCACCATCAAGGATTTGGACAAATAATCTCATCCATACATCTTCATTTTCAATATTTAGATTGTCTGCATAACTGTAGAAGGTAGCAAGGTGCTCTTCAACAATTATGTCTTCTTCTCCAGTGAACTTAGGCATATATTTTAGGTAATCTCTAGCAAGGAGAGCATTCATAGGCTGAGGTAAGACTAGAGGGGAATATCTTGCAGCCACTATTGCATCCATTCTATTTCTGGGGGGATTAGCACCTTCCATAGGGATAACAGGTGGAGGAGAATGAGGAGGTGAAGGTGTTCAAACAAGGGAAACTGGAACTGAGCCTCCTAGATGAAAAGGAAATAATAAATTATTTGGAGGAAAGGCTTTAGGGCTTGAGGGAGCAGAGGTTTCCCTCTCTGGAGAAACAACAAAAGCAATAGGAGGAGGGGTGGTGAAACCTGGAGTGGGAAAATCTTTCGATGTCTAGGTTCTGGACTGAGGTGCTAATTCAAGGGAAATAGGAGTGACAAGGATTTCTCTCTCCAGTTCAAAACCAGGAGGAGGAAACTCAATAGGAACACTCCCAAAATTTAAAGTTCTAGAAACTCCAACAAAAGGTATACCAGTAGGATGAGAAGCATAAATTGGAGTTCTTGCAGGAGGAGATTGAAAATCATCAGAACTACCTGGTTCACAGTAGAATTACCTTCTCGAAGGGCCTTTCCCTTTCTCATAAGTTTCTCTGGATCTACTTCAGGTGTGGCTAAGTGTAGCTGGGGAGTAGACCTTGTGTGTTTGCCTCTGGAAGCCACAACTAAAACAGTGGAGTTGCCAGGTGCACAGTCGCAATCTTGGTGTACTAGGCTCTGATGCACCTTCAGAACTAGTAAGATTTGTCGTTCAATCCCAGGGAAAATCTTCAACTTCATCCCCGACAACGACGCTAGAAATGTTAGCATTGGAATTCACCTCTAGATTGCAGCATATGTAATCCCAAGGCCCATCAGTTTGTATGTCACAACAAATGAATTTAAGGGTGTTCTAATGGATGCAGTCTCAATATTATATCGCTTTAACTCAGAAAACTGGGTTGGAGATGCATAAATAAATGAGGTCTTGATCTAACTTAAGCCAGTTAGTTTGTATAGTGGTGAGTAGTTAGAATAAATATGAGAGAAGTATGAAGGTATGCTCTAGACATCCATTCTTCCAACAACCTTGGGAGGAAAAGTCTCAGATACAAGATCCTCTTGGATATGAAAACTTCAAGAAACTGAAAAAGATGAAACAACATATATAGTCAAACCTACACTATACTATAGTCACAACGCTCGACTGGATCATCCATGCCCGAGATATCAGAGTCAGAAGAAAAGAGATAAAAGAAGAAGTTGGCTGCCATTAAACAAGAAGTCTCAAGTATCAGTTCATAACTAGAGAACCAGAGGCCTCATAAAAACATTACAATCGGGAGCGTATCTCTACCATCAACACTAACTAAATGGAAAAAATTCCTATATATACTTAGAACTGGCTCTACTACTGAAGGCACGATCATGTCATGAGTTTAAGGCTTTGCGTTGATGAGTTCCTCTGTCAGGCTGGCATGTAGATGTCGGTTAGATTGCCCATGCGGTATTTTTTCGGATGCGATATCTGTCAGATTGGACTGACATTCTTTCCCTATGATTTGTCCCTCATTGGCCTTCTATTTAAGGAAGAAGATGATGTCTCACCCACCTTCCCTATTTACATTAACTGCTGCATTAGGATCTGAGTGCATGAGGTCAACGCCTACACTTGGAAGATGTGGTAGCCTCCTCTTGTCTATCTGTTGCCTCATTGGACTGCTACGAGGGGACCCAGTCGGAGGACATGGACGAGGATCTGGTAGGGATGATGGCATCAACGCCGTGGAGTTGAGACAGGAGGCGCCCATGTGGACAGATGAGACAAATGGAAGGTGAAAGGGAAAATGAAAATGGAGAAATATGTGCACACCATGTTGGGACAGGTCAGAGGTGAAGTGGCGCGAAGTGGTGACGTGGGGGCCGATGAGAGGTTGCAGCAGTAGATGAGGTGGGACCACCTTCCCTGGGGGAGGTGAGCGGTAGAACACCTAGTAGGAGGTGATAGGCGGGAGTGGTAAGGAGACATGAACCGACGATGAGTGAAGGAAATATGTAGCATAATGAGATGAGGAGGGAGAGCGGGCGATGTGATGGGAAGAGGTGAGATGGAGTGGGAGACATATGTCAGCAGGAGGTGGGAGCGATAAGAGATGGTGGTAAGTGGTCTACCCAGAGGGGGTAGGCAATAGTAAGAGGTTTTAGGCAGGGGGGGTCCAAATTCATGAGGAGGCACCACGATAGTGGGGGGACCACATTTTAAAACCACCACCCTGGACCCCCCCCCTCGTTAAAGGAAGAACGATGAGGGGGAGTATGAAATGGAAACTGTGCCATAGATCTAAGTGTGCAGATCTCAGCCACCCATATCTACGCACTCCTTAGCATGATGCTCCCGGGCATAAAAACTTAGGATAAGTGGGTTTTTAACCCACTCTTTGTTGTATTCTTCCATCCAAAAAGAAGGGGGGCACACTTCTTACCAAAACAACCCCCTTCAAAATAAATGTGATAACACTATGTACACAAGGGTTAAAACCCATGCACTTCACCTTGATCAGATGACTGCTGACCCTCTATGCTTAGATCCAATGCTGGAGATCTATTATTCTTCTCTACTCTTATTTTTTTCACTGGACATTGATCTAACGGTCCAGACTCCTCCTTACAACCAAATCTAATGGTTGTTGTTACTCCTCCTCCTGAGATTTTGACTTCTTCTATCTTTTGAAGATTTAGTGTGCATTCAAAGGTTGCGGCCTTTGAAATTTCTCCTGGGAACCCGACTATCTTGGGTCTCGCTTATGCTCTTGAAAGCATTATCTCTTCTGAGATTTTGGACTTAGAATAAGTCTATGACTCATGAATTCCTTGCATTATCCCTTCTGATCTTGATCTCCTCGAAGATTCTAATCTCCCACTCACTCTTTGCGCTTCTGGGATTTTGTTAAACTCAGATCCGAAGGATTTATTGACAAGAAATTCTTCTTGCCCTCCTGGCATTCTCCTAGCTCGATGCACACTTTTTAGAGCTTCTCCTTACAGAGTGTTCAATAATTGTATTTCTCCCCGAACTCAACACAGAGTTCCTTCTGTGCACTCTTGCACTCACTTGATACCCTCCTGGAAGATATCTACGGAGTTCTCAGTAACTCTGCCTCTTTGTGCTTCTTCTGCATAGTATCTCATCTAAGGTATTTAGTAGCCTTGAGGTTCCTCTTGAATTTGTGATCGCTCTAGTGCACCCTCCTGGCACGTTCTTTTCTAATTCCGTAGAATTCATATGCACACTCCTTGCGCTAGCTATAGAACCTCAAATGTTCTGTTATGCACTCCTTGCACATCCTAAAGGATCCAAAATGATATTATAAAACTCAATGAAGATAAAATAAATCTATCTCCTATTGAAAATGAAACTTATCACACATCCAAAACATTCATTCATGAAAATACACAAACACACGATATGCAGAAAAAAATGCTTTTCTATTATCTCTGTGTGTCTATACAGATGTTTACAAAAACTAGACTGCAATAGAGTCCCAGTTCTCTCAAGCTCTCCTATCCTAACTCTATCTCGAGTTCTTCTTCTGCTACCAGGCCTCTCTCGAGTTCTGCTCTCCTATCTGACCTCTCTGAATCCTCCTAAATCTCCTCAATGAAATATGATACAAGATCTCTTTACAAAAGAGGGGCTCTATGAGCTTGTCCTCTCTCACCTAACCTCATCTATTAAATTGAAGTTTCATAAATGGCCATCTAGTATGAATTGAATCTAGAGCCATCAACTTGTCATCCATTAAGGGTGACCTTATCTTCTGGTTGTTCAGAGATATGGCTGTGTTTTCACTCAAGCTTACAACATGAATCCGTATAGGATTATATTTCAAATTTAAAAATGGGTGGGTCAATGCCTCTCCTTCTTTGAAATGTGCGCTGATGGGATGGAATGTTGGAGCATTGCTGAGGTGGAGCGATGCTCCTGCATCATATCATCCCATCTCGAGACTGCCTTCTCCATAGTCTCTTATTTATCTTCCAACATTGTTTCAATTGTTGGATAATATGTGAATTGTGGGATATCAAGACACATGAATTATGATAAGAAACTATTAAACATGATTTAGGAGCAAGAGGGAGGTATGAACATGGAGTTGGGTAATTATGCTACTTATCCCTTGAGAGGATTGGGATCCATTTCCTTTTGGACACCATCAACTGGTGTTCTTGAGTTGAATGATGTTCTATTTGTTCTTGGTTTGAAGAAAAATATTCTCTTAGTTTCWTGTATGGTAGAGMTTCATTGTGTGATTAAGTTTGATGATCAGAAGGTCATCATTAGATGTTGAACCCATSTTATGGTAAAAGGGKTTCAAGTTGGAGGTATTTACATATTGCAAGMAGATCTAGTGAAGCATGGTGCTTTGGTRCATGGTGGTATCAATTTATGTGAGTGATGTCATATGCGGTTTGGTCATTGATGCTATGGAGATATTCCCCTCTTAAAGAATTTAGTTTAGRTATTATTGGAMTTCAAGATAGAGATCAAGGAAGGTGTATGCAAGGTATGTGTTCTTGGAAAGAATTCCAAGGATAATTTTCTTAACAATGAGMTCAATCAAGATGGAGCCTTCATTTGAACCATTTAGATGTGTATGGACCCATGCCTTCCTCCTCTTTAACAAGTAGTTTGTATTATGTCACCTTCATTGATGATATCTATCATAGGACCTATATTTATTTTTTGAAGCCTAACAATGATGCATTTAATAAGTTCACATATTTCAAGGCCTTGGTTGCAAATAAAATAAGGGAATATGACCAAAAATCTTTGCTAAGATAATGGAGGTGAGGGTATACCTCCATGAAGTTTGATTTTGTTTCAGGGAAGTAGGGATCAAGGAGTTTATAGTGTGTTACAACCCATAACAGAATGAGGTTGCAAAGGGGAAGAACATGTTTTTTGTTGAGATTGCTAATTCTATGATTAATGACATGGATTTTCCCATGTGTCTTTGGGTGGAGGCTTGTAATATAATTGTGTATATTTTGAACATGTTCTCATTGTTAGAATGTGTTAATGATTTCCTAGTGATATTAGATTACATGGATATGGCATTTTTGTAATGTTATTCTTCAATAAATCTCTATATTGTAAAAAGGGTTTATCCCACAAGTATCATGGGAATCATTCTCTTTTCATTTTCTCATATATAATAGAGGTGAAGGAGGCCCTTTAGATGAGAAAGTGAGAGAGAGAGAGTGAGTGGTTTATGGTATTGATCTTTAGCCTAGACCCTATGGGCCCTTATGCCAGATCATCCATATAGGGATGCCCTCTCATGTAAAATTGGAGATTTTACCTAAATAATACAAAGATCAACTTTAGTGGATGTTTCTGAACATTGGGGTTTTACCACATAAATCCTTGTCCCTTCTATCTTTTGTCTCTTTTTTCTTGCATTCTTTGATTTACTAATTATCTGATGCTTGGTATAGGAGATTAGACTGGTTGGATTTCACTACATGTTATTGCATATTTCTTGGATCTAACATGGTATCAGAGCCGATTATCGAGTTCTTTCTCTGTGCATAAATTTTATATTGAATTTTTCTGCATCACACTGCAAAAATTATATATTGAATTTTTCCACATCAAACTACACGAATTCTCTATTGGTTTTTTTGCATAATGTTTCAATAGATCTGTTTGTTTGGGCCCCCTTCTCTTGTGGATCTATTTTTTTAATCTGGACAACCACTTCGGTTTTCACCATATCATATCCGATCTTGCCTTTTTTGAGCCTTTTTATGCAAATCCAACCTCATCATTATCTATGGAATAGAGGAATCAATTAATATTGACTATTGGTTCATCAAAATCAACTTCATTTTTGCCCAATTTTAAATTAATTTGCCTAGCCTACTTTTTTTTTTACCGAACCTAGCCATTTCTTCCGAAGTTGATAACTTTTGATCTAGGACGTCGTTTTGGGTGTATTTGTTTGTTGCCTAGACAATCAAGCTCTCCCTCGCCTCTCCAGGACCCATACATATGCATTTTTTCTATACAAACTCTCTTTTTTTCTGAAAAATTAAGCATACATACCACATTTTTCCCATATCTAGCCTCAAGTGCAACATTCTGATTGTTGGAGAGTCGATTTCTCAATTCGGGGTTCTCCATATCCTAGTTTTATGGAAGCATTTTTACAATGATTTGTCGATTGAGGGGATGACCTCTCTCTTTGAAGGTTGATTTACCTGTTGAAGGGTTTCTTGATGCAGATATGAGGGTTTCTTTGCTGCATTTTTTCCTTCAGATCGAGGGTTTCAACAAACCGACAAATCAAGGGTTTAAGGGTTTCTTTACAAAACTCTCTCCTTTTTGTAGGTGTACAACTTCATTTTTCCTGTATCCTTTGTTGAAGCTGCATATAGAGGTTCCCTACCAGATGTTGGAAGAAATATGATTGCATTTCCATGTATATGTATATATCGATAGAGTGTTTTAACCCCTTGGAGTTGTAACAAGAGACCTATAATGCAAGGAAACAATTGGTGGTAAGGTCATGCTATGTGTTGGAGAGGCGTTCTGGATCAGTTTTGATAGTTTTGAGATCTGCGCTAGGATAATGAAGAAGCATTTAGAAGCCAGATCGAAGCACATGACACAAAGAAGAGTCCAGGGAATCAAATCATGTGAAAAGCAACGAAGTGGTGCATGAAAGACGAAAAAATGGTTAAGAACTGTTAGGATTTTTGGGAGAGTTTGTCCACTTAGTAACTATATTGTAACGGGCTTAGCCCTACTCTTATGTATAAATATGGAATTTTTTTTTGGGGAGAGTGTGTGTTGTTTTTAGCAGTCATTAAGGGATGAGTGAGAAATTATTTATGCTATGTCGAGTAATTAATGTATGACTAAGAGATAAGGAAGAAGGTTGACATTGCAATAGAATGACTAAGGTAGATTTGAGTAATGTTTGTTGATGCATCTTTTTGAAAAGCACAATGCACAACTATAATAAGAATATACATGAATAAAATGAGAAGCCAGTCGTTGTGGACGTAGCCCAGTTGGGGTGAACCATGTTAAAATATGGTGTCTTTGTGTGTTGTTTTTATATGTTTTCTTTCTGTTATTACACACACTTAATATGGATGAATGGTTAATATAAACTATCTTATGGTTTTTCACACTGGATGAATGTTTCAGTTACATGTTAGCTTACCGTTATGATGAATCAATGAATGTTAGTGAAGTAATTTCATGAACAAGGTATATTTCATGCTAAGTAATATTAAGTAATGGAGATCACACACATAGTAAAGGAGTGAACAATGCAAAGTAAGAATAGGTTAAGTGCCTCACTTCCCCTCGTCACTGTAGAAACTTGGTTCTTGAAACCCCTCTAGATGCCTCAGGTGAGACTTCACTTGCTTGGAGGTGATGTCGAAAGGGCCGGTGTCTAAGGGTTTTGTTGGTTTTTTAATGTTATGAACCTTGGTTCTACCCTGCATGCCAACAAATGGTTCAGTTGTCGGGACTAGGATCTGTAACTAAGGGGAATGTTTTGGAGGCTGAATAAGAAAGAGATTATGGAATGGATAGAAATTAAGAAACAAGAGTTTTCCATAGAACATAATAGGAACCCACGACTTGACGATGAACAATGGTTGCAAAGGTATGTATTCATAGATCTGCATGAAATTTTCTTTGGTGAATTCCTGATAATCTTGACTGAATAGTTAGAGAGGTTAGTTGAGAACGTTGGAAGATTTTGATCCAAAGCCCCAAGAAATTGGACCCTTGAATTGATCAAACAGTTGAATATGGTAAGTAATAAGGTTTCCTGCGCAGTTGATTTTTGGATGAATAACATATTGGGGGGTTACATTATAGAATTTGCAGTAGACTGTATCTAGTTGTATAATGTCACATAAAGAGAATTTTTCAAGGGTCCGCGTGAAATATATTTGAACACATTGTCTACTTGGATAAATATGTTGCTATGTGAAAAGAATGTGATGGAAATGAAATCTATTTTTTAGGGGACTTCACACACTTAGGGGAACTGGGGGCTGACCAGAGGATGATATGAGGATGAAAGGGTTGAAGGTATGAATAAGGAACAAATGGACCGAGGATGTCGATGGAGGAATATAGTGAATCAAATGGAGAGATTGGAGTATTGCATTGTGGTAAAAGGTTTAGGTATAGTAAGAAGGAGACTGTGGTTGAGAGAGAGGAGTAGCACAATGAACCCTGCGTAGCACTCCATATCACACCATACATGAAAAGGAAAGTACTAGAAGGGGATTCTTAGTAAATTCCAATAGAAGAAGGGAGTCCATATCAGGTTGAAATCTATGTCAAACCCACGACCCCTTGTGCTTCATTAAGAATCGAAGCAGGAATCTGTACCAAATCAAGGGATCTTGTAGTTAGTGGAATAAGTTAGAGAAGTGGAAATATCTTAGTCAGTCAGAGTCAACCAATGTCAGAGTTGGGTTAGAGGACTCAAAGAAACATATTTTTTTATGTGAGACTATATGGACTGCAAAGAACATCCAAAATGAATTAGTAAAATTGTTCAACTAGCATCGACTTTCAGAAATCACGCACTATTATGGTACATGAAGTACCCAAATATTACGACATCAGGACAATCAAGAAATTTGGCAGATATTAAACAACCACCATTGAAGGAATTCATAAATCCAAAGTCTGAATCATAGTATATTACAGAGTTGAAGGAAATTAAGCAATTACAAACCTAGTCGTTTTGGGAGTTTGATCAAATATTTAAGGATGTGATGGGTAGATTGACATTTCAGATCCCTGATGAACAATAGGGATAATTTTAGGGGCTAAATTTCGCTCATGGGCTAATTTTCCAAGGTTTTTCCCAAAAAAATATTCACTATTCTAAAAATGATTCACCCAAATTCTATAGGATGAAATTATTTTACCTTAAAAATAGCCAAACGTTTATACAAACTATATAAAAGGATTTGTAATATTCGTCAAGGTTTCTACCTTTTTAAATTAATTTCCATCCTTAAAATCATTCCTGATGAACAACATAGAGAATGGTTTATTGCAGGTTTGTTACCACACATCCGATGTCCATTGACTCAACATAAAGTCATGTTGCAACCATAAGCCTTAGAAATCACGATGAAGTTAGAGTCCTATCCTGTAGGAGAAAGAAACACAAGAATGACACAAGTACATGTGTAACTAGCATCCTTGAATATTTAGTTGCAAGAGATTAGAAAAGGAGAAGAGAAACGTGATCCGGATTATTTTCGGCACGAAATGAGAGCGGAGATATAATAAGGAAATGCACAGAGATATCGCGTATATCCAGTAATATAACAGAAATATATCAGAGATGCAACCATAAACACAGAGATACAGTAATACACGATTTCT
>SNQJ01S0076434.1:19114-34434 GCA_010110895.2 Picea sitchensis
TGTTAGGCTTCAAAAAATAAATATAGGTCCTATGATAGATATCATCAATGAAGGTGACATAATACAAACTACTTGTTAAAGAGGAGGAAGGCATGGGTCCATACACATCTAAATGGTTCAAATGAAGGCTCCATCTTGATTGATCTCATTGTTAAGAAAATTATCCTTGGAATTCTTTCCAAGAACACATACCTTGCATACACCTTCCTTGATCTCTATCTTGAAGTCCAATAATATCTAAACTAAATTCTTTAAGAGGGGAATATCTCCATAGCATCAATGACCAAACCGCATATGACATCACTCACATAAATTGATACCACCATGCACCAAAGCACCATGCTTCACTAGATCTTCTTGCAATATGTAAATACCTCCAACTTGAACCCCTTTTACCATAACATGGGTTCAACATCTAATGATGACCTTCTGATCATCAAACTTAATCACACAATGAATCTCTACCATACATGAAACTAAGAGAATATTTTTCTTCAAACCAAGAACAAATAGAACATCATTCAACTCAAGAACACCAGTTGATGGTGTCCAAAAGGAAATGGATCCCAATCCTCTCAAGGGATAAGTAGCATAATTACCCAACTCCATGTTCATNGAAACTAAGAGAATATTTTTCTTCAAACCAAGAACAAATAGAACATCATTCAACTCAAGAACACCAGTTGATGGTGTCCAAAAGGAAATGGATCCCAATCCTCTCAAGGGATAAGTAGCATAATTACCCAACTCCATGTTCATACCTCCCTCTTGCTCCTAAATCATGTTTAATAGTTTCTTATCATAATTCATGTGTCTTGATATCCCACAATTCACATATTATCCAACAATTGAAACAATGTTGGAAGATAAATAAGAGACTATGGAGAAGGCAGTCTCGAGATGGGATGATATGATGCAGGAGCATCGCTCCACCTCAGCAATGCTCCAACATTCCATCCCATCAGCGCACATTTCAAAGAAGGAGAGGCATTGACCCACCCATTTTTAAATTTGAAATATAATCCTATACGGATTCATGTTGTAAGCTTGAGTGAAAACACAGCCATATCTCTGAACAACCAGAAGATAAGGTCACCCTTAATGGATGACAAGTTGATGGCTCTAGATTCAATTCATACTAGATGGCCATTTATGAAACTTCAATTTAATAGATGAGGTTAGGTGAGAGAGGACAAGCTCATAGAGCCCCTCTTTTGTAAAGAGATCTTGTATCATATTTCATTGAGGAGATTTAGGAGGATTCAGAGAGGTCAGATAGGAGAGCAGAACTCGAGAGAGGCCTGGTAGCAGAAGAAGAACTCGAGATAGAGTTAGGATAGGAGAGCTTGAGAGAACTGGGACTCTATTGCAGTCTAGTTTTTGTAAACATCTGTATAGACACACAGAGATAATAGAAAAGCATTTTTTTCTGCATATCGTGTGTTTGTGTATTTTCATGAATGAATGTTTTGGATGTGTGATAAGTTTCATTTTCAATAGGAGATAGATTTATTTTATCTTCATTGAGTTTTATAATATCATTTTGGATCCTTTAGGATGTGCAAGGAGTGCATAACAGAACATTTGAGGTTCTATAGCTAGCGCAAGGAGTGTGCATATGAATTCTACGGAATTAGAAAAGAACGTGCCAGGAGGGTGCACTAGAGCGATCACAAATTCAAGAGGAACCTCAAGGCTACTAAATACCTTAGATGAGATACTATGCAGAAGAAGCACAAAGAGGCAGAGTTACTGAGAACTCCGTAGATATCTTCCAGGAGGGTATCAAGTGAGTGCAAGAGTGCACAGAAGGAACTCTGTGTTGAGTTCGGGGAGAAATACAATTATTGAACACTCTGTAAGGAGAAGCTCTAAAAAGTGTGCATCGAGCTAGGAGAATGCCAGGAGGGCAAGAAGAATTTCTTGTCAATAAATCCTTCGGATCTGAGTTTAACAAAATCCCAGAAGCGCAAAGAGTGAGTGGGAGATTAGAATCTTCGAGGAGATCAAGATCAGAAGGGATAATGCAAGGAATTCATGAGTCATAGACTTATTCTAAGTCCAAAATCTCAGAAGAGATAATGCTTTCAAGAGCATAAGCGAGACCCAAGATAGTCGGGTTCCCAGGAGAAATTTCAAAGGCCGCAACCTTTGAATGCACACTAAATCTTCAAAAGATAGAAGAAGTCAAAATCTCAGGAGGAGGAGTAACAACAACCATTAGATTTGGTTGTAAGGAGGAGTCTGGACCGTTAGATCAATGTCCAGTGAAAAAAATAAGAGTAGAGAAGAATAATAGATCTCCAGCATTGGATCTAAGCATAGAGGGTCAGCAGTCATCTGATCAAGGTGAAGTGCATGGGTTTTAACCCTTGTGTACATAGTGTTATCACATTTATTTTGAAGGGGGTTGTTTTGGTAAGAAGTGTGCCCCCCTTCTTTTTGGATGGAAGAATACAACAAAGAGTGGGTTAAAAACCCACTTATCCTAAGTTTTTATGCCCGGGAGCATCATGCTAAGGAGTGCGTAGATATGGGTGGCTGAGATCTGCACACTTAGATCTATGGCACAGTTTCCATTTCATACTCCCCCTCATCGTTCTTCCTTTAACGAGGGGGGGGGTCCAGGGTGGTGGTTTTAAAATGTGGTCCCCCCACTATCGTGGTGCCTCCTCATGAATTTGGACCCCCCCTGCCTAAAACCTCTTACTATTGCCTACCCCCTCTGGGTAGACCACTTACCACCATCTCTTATCGCTCCCACCTCCTGCTGACATATGTCTCCCACTCCATCTCACCTCTTCCCATCACATCGCCCGCTCTCCCTCCTCATCTCATTATGCTACATATTTCCTTCACTCATCGTCGGTTCATGTCTCCTTACCACTCCCGCCTATCACCTCCTACTAGGTGTTCTACCGCTCACCTCCCCCAGGGAAGGTGGTCCCACCTCATCTACTGCTGCAACCTCTCATCGGCCCCCACGTCACCACTTCGCGCCACTTCACCTCTGACCTGTCCCAACATGGTGTGCACATATTTCTCCATTTTCATTTTCCCTTTCACCTTCCATTTGTCTCATCTGTCCACATGGGCGCCTCCTGTCTCAACTCCACGGCGTTGATGCCATCATCCCTACCAGATCCTCGTCCATGTCCTCCGACTGGGTCCCCTCGTAGCAGTCCAATGAGGCAACAGATAGACAAGAGGAGGCTACCACATCTTCCAAGTGTAGGCGTTGACCTCATGCACTCAGATCCTAATGCAGCAGTTAATGTAAATAGGGAAGGTGGGTGAGACATCATCTTCTTCCTTAAATAGAAGGCCAATGAGGGACAAATCATAGGGAAAGAATGTCAGTCCAATCTGACAGATATCGCATCCGAAAAAATACCGCATGGGCAATCTAACCGACATCTACATGCCAGCCTGACAGAGGAACTCATCAACGCAAAGCCTTAAACTCATGACATGATCGTGCCTTCAGTAGTAGAGCCAGTTCTAAGTATATATAGGAATTTTTTCCATTTAGTTAGTGTTGATGGTAGAGATACGCTCCCGATTGTAATGTTTTTATGAGGCCTCTGGTTCTCTAGTTATGAACTGATACTTGAGACTTCTTGTTTAATGGCAGCCAACTTCTTCTTTTATCTCTTTTCTTCTGACTCTGATATCTCGGGCATGGATGATCCAGTCGAGCGTTGTGACTATAGTATAGTGTAGGTTTGACTATATATGTTGTTTCATCTTTTTCAGTTTCTTGAAGTTTTCATATCCAAGAGGATCTTGTATCTGAGACTTTTCCTCCCAAGGTTGTTGGAAGAATGGATGTCTAGAGCGTACCTTCATACTTCTCTCATATTTATTCTAACTACTCACCACTATACAAACTAACTGGCTTAAGTTAGATCAAGACCTCACTTATTTATGCATCTCCAACCCAATTTTCTGAGTTAAAGCTATATAATCTTGAGACTGCATCCATTAGAACACCCTTAAATTCATTTGTTGTGACATACAAAATGATGGGCCTTGGGATTACCTCTGCTGCAATCCAGAGGTGAATTCCAATGCTAACATTTATGGCGCCATTGTTGGGGATGAAGTTGAAGATTTTCCCTGGGATTGAACGACAAAGATTACTAGTTATGAAGGTGCATCAAAGCCTAGTACACCAAGATTGCGACTGTGCACCTGGCGACTCCACTATTTTAGTTGTGGCTTCTAGAGGAAAACACACGAGGTCTATTCCCCAGCTGCACTTAGCCACACCTGAAGTAGATCCAAAGAAACTTATCAGAAAGGGAAAGGCCCTTCGAGAAGGTACTTCTACTGTTGAACCAGGTATTTCTGATGATTTTCAATCTCCTCCTGCATGAACTCCAATTTATGCTTCTCATCCTACTGGTATACCTTCTGTTGGAGTTTCTCGAACTTTAAATTTTGGGAGTGTTCCTATTGAGTTTCCTCCTCCTGATTTTGAACTGGAGAGAGAAATCCTTGTCACTCATATTTCCCTTGAATTAGCACCTCATTCAAGAACCTAGACATCGAAAGATTTTCCCACTCCAGGTTTCACCACCCCTCCTCCTATTGCTTTTGTTGTTTCTCCAGAGAGGGAAACTTCTTCTCCCTCAAGCCCTAAAGCCTTTCCTCCAAATACTTTACTATTTCCTTTTCATCTAGGAGGCTCAGTTCCAGTTTCCCTTGTTCGAACACCTTCACCTCCTCATTCTCCTCCACCTGTTATCCCTATGGAAGGTGCTAATCCCCCCAGAAATAGAATGGATGCTACAAGATATTCCCCTCTAGTCTTACCTCAGCCTATGAATGCTATCCTTGCTGGAGATTACCTGAAATATATGCCTAAGTTCACTGGAGAAGAAGACATAATTGTTGAAGAGCACCTTGTTGCCTTCTACAGTTATGCAGACAATCTAAATATTGAAAATGAAGATGTATGGATGAGATTATTTGTCCAAATCCTTGATGGTGAGACTATAAAATGGTTTAGGGGATTGACCCCTGGATCTATTGATGGGATTGAGGATCTATATGATGCCTTCTTGAGACAGTGGGGGGATAAAAAGGATTTCATGTATTATATCACAGAGTTTGGATCCCTGAGGAGAAAAGAGGGAGAGTTTGTCTTTGACTTGTCCAAACGATTCAATAAGATGTACAATAAGATCCCTGATGAGATAAAACCCACAAAAGCCTCGGCCAAAATCACTTATGCTAGTTCCTTTGACCCTGATTTCTGCCTCCTTCTCAGAGAAAGAAGAGCTACTTCCTTGGCTAACATGCAATATGCAGCCTTGGAAGTAGAATCCAATGTGTTGGCAATTGATAGGCTCATAAGAAAGTATGACAGATACAAGGGAAGGAGAAGAGATGAGGCCTCAACCTCTAGTTCTTCTGCATCTTACCCTCAAGTAGATGAATTGACCAAAATGGTAAATTCCCTGTCTGCAGAGATGGAGAACATGAAAATGGAGGGGAAGCCAACATACAGAAATAATCAAAATAGCGACAAAAGAGGCAACTTCAAGAGGCCAAACAACAATGTTCCTCATATTATTCCAAGGGAGAAAAGGGACAGAGATAGAAACAATCAGAAAATCCAGACTCCCCTTTAAAATAACATTGTTATTGATGAAGAAAGGGAAGAAGAGGAACTTGACCCTGAAATTCAATGTATTGGAGACACCTCCCCATTTCCCCATTTGAATCAAGCTACCTATGAGGAGTCCCTCATGAACATTCAAATAAATGAGTTGAGTAAGGGGGAGAAGGCCAGTGGAAGTCCCAATAAATACAACCTCTGATCTAATAAGAATGAAGGGAAATCTCACATCCCTGATCAGCCTTCCATAGTAGAGAATCCTACTAAAAATACAGTTAACATCAGTGAGCAAAAGAGAGCTTAGAATTCCCCACCAATAGCCAAATACCCTGTCTCAGAGGTAAGAGAAATTTTGAAGCCTCCTTCCTCCTTTAACTTTGAGCATGAAATTCAAAAAATCAAAATTCATGTGCCCCTTTTAGAACTGGTTAAGCACGAAGACTTCAAAAAATCCTTGTCTAAACTGTTGCAATCTGAGCCATCTTGCCATTCAACGGACTCAGTAAATATCCAAGACGAAAATCCAGTAGTCATATTAGGTCCTATGGTAGAAGTTAGAGATGATTCATCCCCTCCCTTCTACACATCACTGAACATACATAACAAGGTTTTGCATAATTTTCTGATGGATTCAGGTGCTTCCCATAATATCATGCCCAAAACCGTCACGGAAGAGATCAGGATGGAAGTCACAAAGGCCTATCACGATTTGTACTCTTTCAATTCAAGGAAAGTGCAATGTCTTGGGGTCATTAAATATCTGGTGGTAACCCTGTTTTAGTTGCCCATGAAAATTGTGGTCATGGATATTGTGGTGGATGATGTTCCTCCGAAGTTTGTCATGCTATTGTCAAGATCTTGGATAAAAAGTCTTGGGGGGACATTACAAATGGACCTCACATATGCTACTATTCCAGTATTCGGAGGGGTGCATAGGAGACTTTATAGGGAAGCTCAGTTGTCTTACATTAGCAGTGATGAAGCAGACCCCACAAATCATCCTATATTTTCCCTTGATACTGATCTGGGATCTAGCCTGTTACATCTCACTAATGCTCTTGAGTCTCCCCTTAAAATAAGAAAGCAGTCCCTCACCCTCTGGGAATATTCTCCCCCATTTCCACCTGTTTGGAAGATGTTCTTTGATGGAGCCTCTTCTAGAGAAGGATTCGGTGCCAGAGTGGTCTTTGTTTCCCTTGCTCAAGAAACCATATCCCTATCATACAAATTGGAATTTGAAGCTACCAACAATGTGGCAGAGTATGAAGCCCTAGTTTTGGGCTTGAGAGTTGCAAAGGACATGAGAATTGAAAAGTTAGCAGTGTTTAGAAATGCTAAGTTAATTATTCAGTAGGTCATAAATATTTACCAGGCCAAACACCCTCGGCTCAAGAGTTACAAAAATGAAGTGTGGGACCTGATTGACAGTTTTTTCTCAACCTTCAACATTTCATTCATCCCTAGAGAAGAAAATACAGTGGTCGATTCTTTGGCTATCTCAGCGAGAAATTTCAGAGTTCCACTGCCACCCAAGCTCAGATATGATGTATAAGTAAAGTATAGACCCTCCATACCTAACAATGTTAATCATTGGAAAGTATTTGAGGATGATATTAAAGTCAAAATATTCCTAGAGACTGTTGATGAGTTTTCAGAATTACATATTGATCAAGATCCTGATTCTGACATGGACTCCCATGCTGATGTCTTTCTAAACAAGATTGCTAATCATCATATTGTGCAGTTACCAAGTAATCACATTCCAAAGGGGTTGGTTCCTTTGGAAATGATTTTTGACAATAATGATGTGGTAGTAAAAGCTAAAGGGTCATATGAGGATGTTGAGGTATCTTAATGCAATATTGGCACAGAGGAGGATCCAAATCTTGTCAAGTTGTCTAATATATTTTAAAAGGAGTAGAGGGCCGAGTATATTGAGTTATTAAAACAATTTTCTAATGTGTTTTCCTGGACTTATGAAGACCTCGGAACATATGACATCAGCGTTATTGAACACAAGATCCCATTGAAGAAAGAATCCAAACCAATTAGGCAGAAGTTGAGACAGATAAATCCTATGTTGTTTCCTATCATGGAGAAGGAGGTAAAGAACTTGTTGGATGCCCAAATCATTGTCTCCTTGACATATTCAGAATGGGTAGCCAACCTGGTCCCGGTGAGAAAGAAGAGTGGAGAGATCAAGATCGGTGTCACCTTCATAAATCTAAACAGGAGCTTAAATAAGGACAATTACCCGCTGCCAAAAATGGAACACATATTGCAGAAGGTAACATGTGCATTAGAATTTCCATGATTGATGTATTTTCTGGCTACAATCGGATCTTTGTTTTACCTGAGGATGGAGAAAAGACACCCTTCACAACTCCTTGGGGCGCATTCATGTATGCAAAAATTCCCTTTGGGTTAATGAATGTAGGAGCAACCTTTCAGCGAGCCATGGACATTGCCTTTATTGGGGAGAAGGATAAATTTGTGGTCATCTATCTGGATGAGATAACAGTCTTTTCCAGATCTGATAAATAACATTGTTGTCATCTGAGGAAAGTTTTCTTGAAATGTAGAAGGTTTGGTCTTTCCCTGAATCCTAAGAAATCATTATTTTCTATGAAGGAGGGGAGATTATTGGGGAATATATTATCTACTGAGGGGGTAAATATCGATCCCAACAGGGTGAAGATGATCCAAACCCTGTCACCCCCGAGATCCAGGAAAGAGGTCCAATCCTTCCTGGGAAAGGTTAATTTTTTAATAAGATTTGTTTCAAATTTTGTTGAATAGGTGAAGCATATCACAACCATGCTCAGAAAGGGAAATGAAGTAAAATGGATTGTTGAGCCCAGGGAATCATTTGATTGGATCAAGAAGGCTTTGACTAAGTCACCTGTGCTTATCAGTCTTGATTATTCCAAGGATTTTCTGATTTTTTCTTTTGCTTCTTTTGATACAGTGGCAATTGTTTTATTACAAAAAAGCGTTAAAGGGTTGGAGCAACCTATTTCATTTTTCAGCAGAGCACTAAGAGATGCAGAGGTGAAATATGACATTATGGAGAAGCAAGCCTATGCATTGGTGAAATCCATCAAGGCTTTCAATATCTATGTCCTTCTTGGGAACGGTTTGAAGTACTTCCGGAAGAAGTATCTGTCGGAAAAATATTTCGACGAAAAGACTAAAGAGTTTTATGAACTCAAACTAGGAAAACTCACTATAGAAGAATATGTCAACAAATTCCTCGATTTGTTGAGGTATGTACCCTATATAAAAGCAGAAAAGGCAAAGGTGCAACGCTTCATCAATGGACTACCTAAGGACTATCGGGACAGAATTGAATTTGATGAGCCAGAGACTCTAGAAGGCACTATTCGAAAGGCGACCTATTGTCATGAACAGTTTGGGCATCGAGCAGAACCTCACGAAGGATGGAAACATAAGAATAGTTCAAGATTTTATAAAAGGGGAATTAAATCCCCGGGATTTAAGAACTATAAGAAGAACCCAAGAATGAGATTCCCAACCCAGAGTATGCACCAGCATAATCTTCCCTCCTTGAGCAGAAATAAAACTTCTGGACCCATATCAGTGAAGATTGATAACCCAAAGAGAGAACCTTTGAAATGCTGGGGTTGCGAGGAAGAACATCTATTGAGAGATTGTCCACACCGACAATAGAATAGTCAGAGGATTTATAACATCCAGGAAACTACTACCATCAATGATGTGGCCAGGAGTGTGCCACAAACTCATGCAGCCTTGGATAATAACGAAGCCGACCACCAAGCTTTAGTAGTGGAACTAGAAGGTATGATTTCCAACCATCTAGTGTCTGTTTTAATTGACCCTGGTTCAAATTTGAGTTATATATCCCCTAAAGTTGTTGATAAGTGTAAACTACAGCCACAAAAACATGCCAAGCCATGGCTGGTACAGTTAGCCACTGGCACCAAAAGAAGGGTAGCAAAGGTCATACTAGCCTGCCAATTAATGTTGGGTAGATTCCCCACCCAAACAACCCTTAACTTATTACCCCTGGGATCATATGATTTGTTGATTGGTATGGACTGGATAGCTGCCCATAAATCCAAATTACATTGTTACCATAAAACCTTAGAATGTGTAAGTAGAGAAGGGAAAAAGATAACCTTTCAAGGGATCCGAAAACCTACCTCGGTGAGACAAATATCAGCTCTACAAATGAGGAAGTATTGCCGAAAGGGATTTCCCCTATATGCAATATAGGTGTTGAAAACAATCGAAGGTGACAAACCAAGCCCTGACGATCACCCTGTCCTAAAACAGATCCCTTCATCCAAACCGTGACCATGTACCTATAGCAAGAACCCGACAGAGTAAAATATGAAGGCTACCAGATGACCGATGGAGGTCTGCCCACTCACAGAAGCAGATTGTATATTCTAGATTGTGATGACTTGAAGAGGTTCATACTAGATGAACTACATAAAAGACCCTATTCTGGTCATCCAGGATACCAGAAGATGATCACGGCCACTAGGAGACAATCCTACTAGCCTAGAATGAAGAAAGACATAGCTGAGTACTTAGCCAAATGCATAGAGTGCCAATAGGTTAAAGAAGAACACCGACACCCAGCAGGATTATTACAACCTCTACCAATCCCAGAATGGAAGTGGGAAACCATCTCCATGGATTTCACCACCGGATTACCAACATCGACCAAATAGAACGATGCCATTATGGTAGTGGTGGATAAATTGAGCAAGTCTACCCATTTCATCCCTGTCAAATCCACTTGAAAAGCAATCGATATCACCTAGGTATTCATGCAGGAGATATTTAGACTGCATGGTATGCCGAAAGAGATCGTGTCTAACAGAGACACGAAATTTACTTCTAACTTTTGGAAATCACTGATGGTTGGATTAGAAACCAAATTGTTGTTTAGCACCACCTATCACCCTCAAACCAACAGACAAACAGAAAGAGTGAACCAAATACTTGAAGACATGCTAAGAATATATGTAAAGCATCAACCTAGGAAGTGGGAAGACTACCTGCCACTGGTAGAATTCTCCTACAACAACAGCTACCAAGCATCCTTAAAGATGAGTCCCTTCGAAGTCCTCTATGGTAGACCATGTAACACTCCAGTCAGTTGGAGTAATCCTGTAAACAGGATTTATTTTGGACCTGACATGTTGAAAGAAATGGAACAACAGGTGACTCAGATAAAACAAAACCTGAAGGTCACTCAGAACCGACAGAAAATTTATGTCGACCAAAAGAGAACTCCAAGAGAGATCAAAACGGGAGACCATGTATATCTCAGAGTTAGACCCAGGAAGAGTTCTCTGAAAATGGGATCTTGTGCCAAGTTGGCACCTCGGTATTGTGGACCCTTTGAGGTTCTAGATAGAGTGGGACCTATAGCCTATGGGCTAGCACTTCCTCCCACAGTCAAAGCACATAATGTTTTCCATGTCTCGATATTGAAGAAATATGTACATGATGTTAACCATATAATTGATTGGTATGTGATTCAGGTGGAACTGGAGGGAGAATTCCTACCAGAACCTCAATGCATACTGGACAAAAAGGAAACCCTACTCCGAAACCAAACCATTGCACAGGTCAAGGTGCAGTGGAAACATTTTGGCCCAGATGAGGCTACATGGGAAATGGAGGATGCCATGAAACGGGCATATCTGATTTTGTTTACACCTATACATGCATGTCAAGTTGACAGATAGAACATCGAGGATGATGTTCTTTTAAGGGGGAGGGAATTGTGACACCCTGTTTCCCCCAGTCTGTAAAAATAACTATACTAGCCAAGTATTGTGGCAAACTCAGAAATGTGAATGTGTGATGTGAATGGACCTTAAGAAAAAGGTCGATGAATGTGAATGATATTATAAATATATATATTGCAAGACTGCTAAGAGGGGGATGTGTTGAAAAAGAGACCATGATGGCTAAATAAAGGTGGTGGAAGGCACCTGAAATGGTGGCATTAACTTCCACCAAAACCAATACTGTATTTGGACTTAACTAGCCCGGAGAACCAAAAGCGGCTCGTTGGCCCCGAATTAAATGACTCACCAGGTTGGTAGGTAAAGGGATCCTCATGAGTAATGCGGGATGGGGATAAAACACCCATCCGTAGAGTCCTCGGACCTGACCATCACGAGGAAGATCATGCCACACGCAACCTCATCGAAAAGGAGAAAAGGCAGGAAGAGTGTGGGATCAAGGGAAGACATGAGGGGAAAGAAGAAGGGAACTCTAGAAAAACACAGAGTGAGTGATAGTGGAGAATAAGGAGAGTAACCTTCGTTCTTGGTCACTGGAAAATAGAAACTCAGTCTCCCAGCATCGTGGTCTCAGCTCGGGGGTGGCTAGTGGTAAATTTGTTGGGAGTCGTTGAGCCTACGGTTGGGTGGAAACGAGCACCCCTCTCAGTAGTTGCAATCACATCTGGTGTTATTTCTGATAAGTGTTTTACATCTTTCATCTTTAAATTTATATGCTGACATGTATGATCATAGTCTGTGTAGTTTATGAATGGTTTGAGTATAAGACTATCCGTGTGGTGTTTTAATCAGAAATGGTGGTTGCATGCTTTTATTGGAAGGACCACATATGGCTTATATTTATAGATAGATTTATATATATACGCATATTGAATTAATTCAGACTTCAAGTCTGTTCTTGGGAAATCTATACCCTTATCTGTCTCAGGTAATATTTTTAGATAGATCTCCCCATAGATACACCCTTCTTGGAAAGCTTACCAAGAACCTGAAAAAGGGATTTGAAGGCGCAAGTCTTAGCCATCCTGTACGAGGAAGAATGGGCCTCTTAAAACTCAACATTTCAGCACCCAGGGTATCTAAGCACGAGTTCTCTCACACTCGCAATTCCCGAAACCCTGATCTGTGAAATCTTGAGATGGCAGCGTAGGGTTAAGTATCGAATGACAGACGAGATATTGTCGGAAGATCTACGTTCAGTCACGACCGTTAGATTGGAGGAAGACATGAGGGCGTTGGACACCTTAACCCTTTTCTTTTATCTCCATAAGTAGTGAAGAGATATGGATTGTTGGTTTTCCACGTCCAGCGAGCATCAAGAGAGTGCCCAGCGCGGGACAGATATGAACCATCAGATCTTAGTTAGAAAACCCAACAGCCATTGGATCTGTTAGGAGATGCATGAGAGTTAATCCCTCGTGCATAGAGGCAAAATTCTTGAAAGAGGAGTTGGTACCAGGATTTCGAAGGTCTCGAGGACAAGAAATAGGGACACTCCATGATGGAAGTCCCAAAGCAATTTGGACCATCCATCCATGGAGGACACGTAGCGGAGATCGAGAGTCCATCGGTATTTGAGATACCAAAGATTCAAATTGACAAAGGATTTGTGTCACTGGGGGTCACAAGTTGCGAAATGACGAGGACCATCCATCTAAGGGAGGACACATGGCAGCAATCCAGGATTTTGAGAAAATCTCGAAAGGAAGAGTCCATCGGGAAATCGAAAATCGGGAATTTGAGAGTCCCGTTGACAAGAGGTCGGGCTCTCATATTCATAAATCCCGAAATAAATAGGACAGAGGTCTTATGAGAAGTGGTCATATGGACCAGGACATAGCCCAGGGGGATAATTGCTGATCGAAGCCTCTTCTGCATTTCGGCATTTCGGGGTTTGCAGAGTCGAAAGACTCGACTCGCTTATATCGTTGAGTCGCGAAATGCGAAAGGGAGCCTAGTTGTTTGGCCTATGATCATGATCAACGATCTCATGGAGGTGGAAAAAAAAGGGGAGAGCTAGCCTGTACTAAGCCCCGTAGGATTTCGGGGATTCTATCCCTCGAGAAAAGGCAAAAAAAATATTATGTCGTAGTGGGTGTGTGACATAAAGCTTCGGGGGTTATCTTCATCAACACTTGCTCAGAAGATCAGCAGGCTCAGTTGTTTGACAACAACCCTCAGGACAACCCTCCATTGGCAGAATGCACCTAGTATAAAGACATTATATATTTTATGTGAGAGTTAAAACCCCCTGATGGTATGGGAAAAATAAAGGCAAGAGATTTAAAGATCAAAGCAATTAGGTATTTCCTTATTGACCAGGTCTTGTATTGGAAGGATCCTCTAGGTGTGCTTCTGATATGCTTAGACCCACAGGAGGCCCAAAATATTATGTTTGACTTTCATGACATCCTATGTGGGGGACATCATTTCTGGAGAACCACAGCCTATAAAGTTCTTAGGGTTGGGTACTTATGGCCTACTCTATTCACTAATGTCTGTGCAAAAATCAGGTCTTGCATCAAATGTCAAAAATTCGTTGG
Organism: Picea sitchensis; assembly: GCA_010110895.2. Classification (NCBI taxonomy): domain Eukaryota; kingdom Viridiplantae; phylum Streptophyta; class Pinopsida; order Pinales; family Pinaceae; genus Picea; species Picea sitchensis. The sequence goes on from SNQJ01S0076434.1 coordinate 33,094, forward strand.
GAAACAGAAGCTCAAATCTCTTCCACTAAAGCTTGTAGTAGCTTCAGGACCCTTTCAACAATGGGGGTTGGACTTCATTGGGGAAATTCATCCTGCTTCAAGTGGTGAACACACGTGGATCTTAACTGCAACAGATTATTTCACCAAATGGATAGAATCTATCCCCACCAGGAGCGTTTCACATAAGTGATCATTGCTTTTCTTGAAGATATTATAGAAAGGTTTGGTTTCCCAAATAGAATCATCATTGATAATGCTGCATCCTTCAATTCTGATCCATTGATCAAATTCTGTGAGTAGTTTGGGATTTCATTAATTCATTCCACTCCCTATTATCCCCAAGGCAATGGACTGGCAGAGTCCTCTAACAAAAGTTTGATCAAGCTTATTAAAATACTATTAGAAGACAATAAGAAGGCTTGGGGTTCAAAGCTGAAATTCACTCTATGGGCTGACCGAGTGATGACAAAGAGGTCCCTAGGAACCTCTCCTTTCCAACTCGTGTATGGGACAGAAGCCATGTTTCCTTCTCAGCTGGCTTTACCCATAGCGGAATTTTTTCAGGATTATCAAGGAGAACCTAACAATATGATCAGAAGAATTTATCAGCTGGTATAATCCCAATAGACCAGAGAGAAAATGATGGACATAGCTCATGATTGTCAGTGGAGGATCAAGAAATCCTTTGACAGAAAAGAGAGAAAAGAATATTTCCAGCTGGGAGATCTAGTATTTAAATGGGATGCACCTAGACAAGATAGCGGCAAGCATGGTAAATTTTAAGCCCCCTAGATCGGGCCCTTCAAAATCTCTGAGTTATTTTTAAATAATGCTTACAGGTTGCAAGATTTGGAGGGCAAGGAAGTTTTTAATAGCCTTGTGAATGGGCATTTCCTGAAGAAATGTTTTACTTGAGCCTTAAGTGGCTCCCCTTTATTTGTAAATATTGTTTTCATGTTTGTTTTTTGGTTTAGTAAGTGACTCCATAACCCAACAACAAGGCACTGAAACTGCAGAAAATATCTTGGCTTCTCACAAGGAGCAAGCCATCCCCCATGGAGCCTAATGTTATCACATTTATTTGTAAGGGGGTTTTTTTGGTAATAAGTGTGCCCCCCATTTTGGATGGAAGAATATAGAAAAGAGTGGGTTAAGAACCCACTTATCCTAATTTTTTATGCCTGGGCACATCATGCTAAGGAGAGCGTAGATCTACGCTCTCATATCTACGGCGCAGGTTCCATATCCCCCCTCACCCCGCCGCCGCCTAAAATCTCTTATCATTTCCTACCCCCTCCTGGTAGACCACTTACCACCACCTCTTACTGCTCCTGTCTCCCA
>SNQJ01S0076434.1:34587-48901 GCA_010110895.2 Picea sitchensis
AAATATCTTATCATTGCCTACCCCCTCCTGGTAGACCACTTACCACCACCTCTTACCGCTCCCGCCTCCTGCTGACATCTATCTCCCACTCCGTCTCTCACCTCTTCCCATCACATCTCCCACTCTCCCTCCTCATCTCATTATGCTACATCTGTCCTCCACTCACTGTTGGGTCATGTCTCCTTACCACTCCTGCCTATCACCTCATGCTAGGTGTTCTAATACTCACCTCCCCTAGGGCATATGGTCCCACCCCGTCTATTTTTGCAACCTCTCATTGGCCCCCACATCACCACTTTGCGCCACTTCGCCCATGACCTATCCCAGCGTGGTGCGCACATATTTTTCCATCTGCATTTTCCCTGTCACCTTCCATCTATCTTGTCTATCCACGTGGGCACCTCTCATCTCACCTCCACGATGTTGATGCCATCATTCCCGCCAGATCCCCGTCCACTCCCACCAACTAGGTCCCCTCGTAGCAGTCCAACGAGGCAGCAAATAGACAAGAGGAGGCCACCACATATTCCAACTACAGGTGTTGACCCCGTGCACTCAAATATCGATGCAACAGTTAATGTAAATAGGGAAGGTGGGTGAGACATCGTCTCCTTCCTTAAATAGAAGGCCAAGGAGCGACAAATTGTAGGGAAAGAATGTCAATCCAGTCTGACAGAGATCGTGTCCAATAGACGACTGCATGGGCAGTCTGACCAACGTTTTCATGCACAGCCTGACAGAGGAACTCATCAACACAAAGCTTTAAACTCATGACATGATCATGCCTTCAGCAGCAGAGCCAGTTCTAAGTATATGTAGGCATTTTTTCCATTTAGTTAGTGTCAATGGTAGAGCTACGCTCCTGATTGTAATGTTTTGATGAGGCCTCTGGTTCTCTGGTTATGAACTGATACTTGAGACTTCTTGTTTAATGGAATCTAAATTCTTGTTTTATCTCTTTGCTTTTGACTCTGAAATCTCAGGCATGGATGATCCAGTTGAGTGTTGTGACTATAGTATAGTGTAGGTTTGACTATATATGTTGTTTCAGTGTTTTCAATTTCTTGAAGTTTTCAGATCTAAGAGGATCTTGTATCTGAGAATTTTCCTCCAAAGGTTGCTGGAAGAATGGATGTCTAGAGCATACCTTCATACTTCTCTCATCTTTATTCTACCTACTTACCACTATACAAACTAACTGGCTTAAGTTAGATCGAGACCTCACTTATTTATGCATCTCCAACCCAGTTTTCTGAGTTAAAGCGATATAATCTTGAGACTGCATCCATTAGATCACCCTTAAATTCATTTGTTGTGACATACAAATTGATGGGCCTTGGGCTTACCTTTGTTGCAATCCAGACTTGACTTCCAATGCTAACACACAGGGAGACTAGTCAAATCTTGAGGATTGATATTGTTGAAGGTCGAAGAGTCGGAGAGCCGAAGTATAATCTAAACCATTCGATCAGACGAAGGAGATCTTAGTCATTAGATCATCCGAAGGAAATCTCAGGCGTTAGATCGGCCAAGAGAATATTGACCGTCAGATATCGTGAGTTTAGGAGGAAGAAAGTTTGAGATTTTAAACTCCCAAAGCATGAATAGTCGAAGAGCCGAGAGTCGTTGATCTATGAGAGGACACTTGTCAACAGATTGTGAGCTCCAGTAAAATTTTATTGAACCTCTAAGTTGAGATTTGAGATTTGCGAAGCCTGAAGAGCCGAAGCATATTCGAGCAGTCAGATCACCCAAAGTGAATCTGAGCCATCAGACTAAGAGAGGAGATGTGGAGAAGATATGAGCATTCTGGGTAAAGTTCTGGAGTGATTTATAGCCGCCAGATATAGGGGAGATGTGGAGAAAACCCATGTACTTTAGGTAAAGTCCCGAAGTAAACCTTAGTTTTTGATCCAAAGAGGACACATGTCAGTGGATTATAGCCTCCAGATAGAAGTCATTGGAGGAAGGCAACGTTTGAGATTTGAGATTTTTGAAGCCCAAAAATCTGAAATGATGAGAGTCATCGATGTGAAGGTGGACACGTGGTAGTATATCTAGAACTCTGGAATAAAGCAGAGGAGAAAAGGTCTGAGGACTCGGAGAAAATCTTGGTCGTTGATCAAGGAAGGAGTCGTAGGATCGTTGATCTGGTTGAGGAGGTAAAATTCCTGAAGTGGGAGCATGACCATTGGTCTGGAAGGATACCTGTCAACAGATCTTCCACTCTGGGAGATACCCAGTCAATAGGAACGAGGTTTGATATTTCAAACACCGAAAGTCTAGAATCACAAAGAGATCTGGTCCATAGATTTGGAGAGGGCATTTCTGAACCCTCAATCCAAAGGTACCATCAAGATCGGGAGATCGACGGTCCCACATAATTTTAGTGATTGGAGGTGCATGATATTTAACAGGAAGTCACGTGTCATGTGAGAACGTCATCCAAGGTCACATGCGAAGAAGGAGCTTAGAAAAAGGAGCTTGTGGAGTTTTAGAATCAAGATTCCCAAAGGCCAGAATCATGAAGGAGATCCTGACCATAGATTCATGGAGCTAGATGGTAGAAGATCTTCCACTCTGGGAGATTTCCATATAGAGGAGAGATAAGTTTGAAAACTCAAACTCTTGAAGCCCAAAAGGCGAAATCAATGATAGTTGTTGATCTAGAGGGGAGTTATGTGGCGACAGATCACGATGATCTGAGATCGTGCATAGAAGATAGGGAATGATATTCGATAGCATTCATTGATCACAAGCAGCACCAAAGGAGTGAAGATCGATGGACGAGAAGAATTGCGGAGCCAGAAATTGTGTGGAGGACAATTATTCTAGAGCGGGCCGCAATTGGAACCACGGTATTTGCAAATGGATATGTGGTAGCACGATGAGGATTGTGGAGCTAAAAGAGGTTTGGTTTGAAACCACTCTTGTCCATTCCTGCAATCGTGCATTAGGGAAAGGACACGACCCAAGGTCATATGAAGCAAGGGTTAACATCAAAGGGGCTTACGCCTGAAACTAGTGTTTTGGGAGTGCGTGGAAATTAGCTCGCGGGTCTGAAAGACCTACACATAGAAGGAAAAAGGGACTTGTGTATATTTGAATTGGGTTCAAAGAGGAACCTAAGGAGTTGATTCGACTCTACATTTAGAAATATCCTGGACCGGGAGGTCACAGAACCCCAGTAGGTTAGGGGGGATGCATCAGGTGGTATCTCAAAGTCTCGAAGTGGGAGCATGACGGTTGGTCTGGGAGGATACGTGTTAGTAGATCTTCCACTCTAGGAGATACCCAGTCAGCAGGAGCGAGGTTTGAGATTTCAAACACCCGAAGTCTGGAATCGCAAAGAGATCTGGTCCGTAGATTTGGAGAGGGAAGATTTGAATTATCAATCTAGAGCTACCGTCAAGATCAGGAGATCGATGGTCCCACAGCATTTCGGGGATTGGAGGTGCATGAGATTTAACAGGAATTCACGTGGTCATGTGAGAACATCATCCAAGGTCACATGTGAAGAAGGATCTTAGCAAAAGGAGCTTGTGGAGTTTGAGAATCAAGATTCCCAAAGGCTGGACTCATGGAGTAGATCCTGACCATAGATTCAAGGATCCAGATGGCAGCAGATATTCCACTCCAGGAGTCCATATAGAGGAGAGAGAATTTTGAAAACTGAAACTCTCAAAGCCCGAAAGGCGAAATCAATGACAGTCATTGATCTAGAGGGGAGTTATGTGGCGACAGATCGTGGTGATCTGAGATCATGCGTAGGAGACACGGAAGAATATTTGATAGTAGTCATTGATCGTAGGCAGCACCAAAGGAGAAGAGATCGAAAAATGAGAATAACTGCAGAGCTAGAACTTGTGCAAAGGATAATTATTCTAGAGCAGGCTGCAATTGGAACCATGCTATTCGCAAATGGATACTTGGCAGAACGATGAGGATTGTTGGGTGAAAAGTGGGTTGGTTTGAAACCACTCTTTACCATGCCCGCAATCATTCATTATCACAAGGACATGACCCAGGGTCATATGAAGGAGGGGTTAATGCCAAAGGGGCTTATGCCTGAAACTAGCGTTTTGGGAGTGCGCAAAAATTAGCCCATGGATCTGATAGACCTACACACAGAAGGAAAAAGGGATTTGTGTATATTTGAATTGGGTTCAAAGAGGAAACCGAGGAGTCAATTTGACTCTGGAGTTAGAAATATCCTATACCAGGAGGTTGTAGAACCCTAGGAGGGTAGGGGGGTTGCATCAGGTGGTATCAAAGCTTGAATTTCCGTCTGTAGATTTCAGGCGAAAGAGAAAGAGGGGAAGGCCGTTATTTTTCTTGTAGACAGCAAGCAAAGGGTGAGATGGTGAAAGGGATAATCCGATAACATTAGATGGTATCATAAGTTAAATTTTTCCTATGGACGACAGGTGAAACGGAAGTAGGGTATTGATGCTTTGTGAGAAGGTTGTTGCAGGCGCACAACAACAACAAAAATTTAAATAGACAAGTGACTTGTAAGAGAAGATGGAGATGCTCTCGGATGTAGAGTGATCTGTAGGCTTGCTAGGAGGGAAGGTAGAAGGTGAAAATGGCTACTGAAGGCCATGAGCATGATCGAAGAGAAGGCCACAAGAAGAAATGAAATCCAGAGATGGATCTGGAACTCAATGAGATAAGAACAAGATGGAACAACTAGCATTGAGGATGCAGCAGGAGGCAAAGGTACACTGGAGGTACGAATTTCCTCTGAACAGGAAGGTAAAATGTCATGTTCAAAATATGTTGGCAAGAAAGCAGCAAAAAGAGTTGATAAGGTGGTTGAGGGAATTACAAAATCTCAGTCACACAGAGGAGGAACAGATTCACATATGTGAACCAGAAATTGGAAGACACCTCAGTGATGAGGAGGAGGTGAGATCAGATGAAGATCTCATAAAATGTCAAGAGGGCAGAAATGGAATTTAAATTTTCCAGGTGGGAAATGGAAAGAGATTCATGGAAGGTCTCAAATACTGTCCGAGCAGTGCTGAAAGTTCAAATTGCCAGGTGGGCAGGGAGAAATAAATGAGACTATCGGAAAGTCTCCAGAGCTCAGAAGTGGGTTCAGGTCAGCAAGGAGTGTTGATAGATGAATATTAATGTGGATTTGCATACCATTTGAATGAAGATGATGAGAAGTTAGAAACTTCCACCATCCAAGAGGAGGATCAGAGGAGCATTCTAATTATTGGAGGGATCAAATAATTCCTGCCACATAGCCAAGTGAAGACTAGTGCACATGATGAAAGTGCAGCAGAAGAGGGAGGATAGCCAGCAGAAACTGTCAAAGAGGAAGAAATGGAGCATACATTGATGTCTATCCCAGCAAAAGGAGAAGAGAATTCAGAGGAATGGCTCAAAATTTTCATCCAGGAAGCTAAACAGGAGATGATTGTAGCACGAAAGCCTGCAGCTGAGGAGGAAATAGATAACATGGATTTTGTTGATCTGTATGAAGAATTAGAAGCCCTAGAAAGAAGGGTAATGGTGCAAAGCCTGCACATCCAATAGGTCAAGTTGTAGGTAGATGGAGGACCATACCAGCCAGAGGAGAAGCTCAAAGAATTTGGACTTGAACCAATGCAAGAGGAGCTAACAGAAGAAGCCAACATTTCAGTGGAGGAGACTGAGCAGCAATCCAGTCAAGAGGAGACTGCAGAACTGAAGTTTGCAACAGGGTAGAAATCTAAGGCCACAAAAGAAGAAGAAAATGATATGGGGGATCAATATGATCTAACCACTAATAAGGAAGAGTTGCAGCCAAGAAGACTGCATAAGAAGAGCTAGCCATTGGAGCAGCTGGAATGAGTGCTACAGGAAATAAGAAGTTTGATGTTGATGTCAGTGCAAGTAGTATTCATCAAAGGGAAGCTGAACAGAAGAGAGCCTTCCATAGAAGCAGTAGGGAAGAAGAAGTGACAAAGAAGAGGAGCAGGAGGATAACTCCAAGGAATAGTTTGGGATCCAAGAGGATTTCAACACTGGAGAAGAGGAGCTCATGAGTGGGAGCTCATGTTTTTCCCAGCAGTGGAGTATTATGCAAAAGCATCGCTCCACCTCAGCAATGCGCCAGCACATTAGCACACATTTCAGAGAAGGAGAGGCATTGACCCTCCCATTTTTAAATTTGAAATATAATCCTATACAGATTCATGTTGTAAGATTGAGTGAAAACCCAGGCATATCTCTGAACAGGCAGAATATAAGGTCGCCTTTAATGGCTGACAGGTTGATGGATCTAGATTCAATTCATACTAGATGGCCATTTATAAAACTTCAATGTAATAGATGAGTTTGGGTGAGAGAGGACAAGCTCGTAGAGCCCCTCTTTTGTAAAGGGATCCTGTATCAGATTTCATTAAGGAGATTTAGGAGGATTCAGAGAGGTCGGATAGGAGAGAATAACTGGAGAGAGGCCTGATAGCAGAAGCAGAACTCAATATAGAGTTAGGATAGGAGAGATTGAGAGAACTAGGACTTTGTTGCAGTCCAGTATTTGTAAAAATCTGTATAGACACACAGAGATAATAGAAAAGAAGTTTTTCCTACATATCGTGTGTTTGTGTATTTTCATGAATGAATGTTGTGGATGTGTGATAAGTTTCATTTGTAGTAGGAGATAGATTTATTTTATCTTCATTGATTTTTATAATATCGTTATGCATCCTTTAGGCTGTGAAAGGAGTGCACAACAGAACATTTGAGGTTCTATAGCCAATGCAAGGAATGTGCATCTGAATTCTGTGAAATCAGAAAAGAATGTGCCAAGAGGGCTCACTAGAGCGATCACAAACTCAAGAGGAACCTCAAGGCTATTGAATACCTTAGAGGGGAGATTGTGAAGAAGAATCACGGAGAGGTAGAGTTACTGAGAACTATGTAGAGCTCTACCAGGAGGGTATCGAGTGAGTGCAAGAGTGCACAGAAGGAACTCTATTTTGAGTTCAGGGAGAAATAGAGTTACTGAACACTCTGCAAGGAGAATCTCTCCAAAGTGTGCATCAAGACATGATAACTCCAGGAGGGTGAGAAGAATTTCTTGTCAAGAAATCCTTCAAATTAGAGTTTAACAAAATCCCAGAAGCACAAAGAGTGCATGGGAGATCAGAATCTTCGAGGAGATCAAGATGAGAAGGGATAACACAAGGAATGTGTGAGTGATGGACTTATTCTAAGTACAAAATATCAGAATAGATAATGCTTGCAAGAGTGTAAGCGAGATCCAAGATATTCAAGTTCGGAGGAGAAAGTTCAAAGGCCGAAACCTTTGAATGCAAACTAAATCTTCAAAATATAAAAGAAGTTGAAATATCAGGAGGAGGAGCGACAAAATCCATTATATTTGGTTGTAAGGAGGAGTCTGGACTATTAGATCAACGTACAGTGAATAGAGGAAGTGCAGAGAAGAAGAACAGATCTCTAGCATTGGATCTAAGCGTAGAGGGTCGACAATCGTCTCATCAAGGTGAAGTGCACAGGTTTTAACCCTTGTGTACACAGGGAGACTAGTCAAAACTTGAGGATTGATATTTTCAAAGGCAAAAGAGCCGGAGAGCCGAAGTATAATCTCAACCATTCAATCATTCAAAGGAGATATGAATCGTTATATCATCTGAAGGAAATATCGGGCATCAGATCAGCCAAGAGAATCTGGACCATTAGATATCGTGAGTTCAAGAGGAAGCAAGTTTGAGACTTGAAACTCCTGAAGCGCGAATAGCTGAAGAGCCGAGAGTCATCGATATTTGAGAGGACACTTGTCAACAGATCATGAGCTCCGAGAAAATTGTATTGAACCTCTAAGTTGAGATTTGAGATTCGCGAGGCCCAAAGAGCTGAAGCAGATCCAAGCCGTCAAATAACCCAAAGTGAATCTGAGTCGTCAGACTAGGAAAGGAGACATGGCGAAGATCTGAGCACTCCGGGTAAATTTATGGAGTGATTTATAGCCGTCAGATGCATGGGAGATGTGGAGAAAACCCATGTACTCCGGGTAAAGTCCCAAAGTAAACCTTAGTTGTTGATCCAAAGAGGACATGCATTAGTGGATTATAGCCTCCGGATAGAAGTCATTTGAGATTTCCGAAGCTTGAAAATCCAAAACGATGAGAGTCATCGATGTGAAGGTGAACACATGGTAGCAGATCTAGAACTCTTGAAGAAAGTGGAGGAGAAAAGGTTTGAGGACCCAGATAAAATCTTGGTCGTTGATCAAGGAAGGAGTCGTAGGACCGTTGATCTGGTTAAGGAGGTCAAATTCCCAAAACAAGAGCACGACCGTTGGTCTGGGAGGATACATGTTAGAAAATATTCCACTCCGGGAGATACCCAGTCAGCAGGAGCAAGGTTTGATATTTCAAACACCTGAAGTCTGGAATCGCGAAGAGATTTGGTCTGTAGATTTGGAGAGGGAAGATCGAAACTGTCAATCCAGAGGTACCATCAAGATTAGGAGATCGACAGTCCCATAGCATTTCGTGGATTGGAGGTGCGTGAGCTAGTTGCCCCACTGTAGATCCACAACAAGAAATTATAACACAAAAACATGTCCTACTCAGAACCTTCACTAGCATCACAAAAGTGTACAAAATAGCCTCTCGTTGTATTCTCCACATCAAGCACTATAAGTAGTACATGGGTTTTCAAATTTCACAAAATACTAATGCTCTTCTCTCATGAGAATTACAAGTTCAAGTGCTTCATTTACTCCTCTAGGTTGTATCCCAAACCTTGGCTTCCCCTATATCCTTAAGGAAAAACCCTAATCCTAGTCTTCCCTTGAATTCCCTCAATAACCCTCACACTCAATACAGATAAATAACACACATGAAGAAGTAGAAAGAGACTAGGTTTCTCTAGCTCTTACATCTCTAACACAAGTATGTGATTACAAAAGTGAACAACAATGATTGATCCCAAAGGAATATATCCTATCATTATTCATATGAAAGATGAGGAAGTCCAACAATAACAAGTGGACCTAGTCTACTACAAGCAACCTAACTAAATAATATATAGGCCCACGTGTGAAGCAATTCAATTCTATGTGATACAATTCAAGCTTGAAGGCATGGCTATCCAACAAGAAAGGCTCCAAGGCTTAGCAATCCTCAAGAAAATTACAATGCTTCTCCTCCAAATGTCTGTAATCATCCAACACTCCCTCCTAAGCCATGTGTACCTTTGTATTGTTAAGGCCCTTGGGCCCCTATGTTAAGACCCTAATAAGAATTCATCATTATCGTATTTTTTATATTATTTGGTGGACTAGAACCTTTCGTTGTACCCTTTGTCTCCAATATATATACCAAGGACACCTAGTCTTAGGATCATCTCATCTTATCTTATGAATTGGATATATTGTAAAACAAGGTTTCCCCCCTTGAAGTGGATTGTATTCATTAACTTTTTATGATTTTCAAGGTGCTTGGTTCATAACATTTGGTATCAAAGCTTCAATCTTAGGGTTTTTTTGCTTCAAGCGAGTAATCTTGAAATTTTATCTATAATTGTTTTCTATGATGATTCAAACATCAAAATTTCAAAGTTACTCAGAAGACATATCATTGTACATCTGGTAAAAATTTTATGTTATGTTTCGTTATACTTTAGTAGATATAGCCTATGGAAGATATGGCTTTTGACTCATCCTGAAATCAATTTTAAACAAGTCATGTTGGAATTTTCACTATAACTCTTTTCTAGGAAGTTTCAAATAGTGTAGTTTTTTGAAGACTGAGGAGAAATTTCATAGTATAGGTGGTCAAAATTTTAAGTTTTTTTTCTCTATACTTTCGAATATGTAGTCCATAGAATACAAGGTTTGTGACTAATCTTTAAATCAATTATCTTGGCATTTTCACTGCAATTTTTTTCAGTGATGTTTCAAAATCTGAAATTTTCATAATCCTAAGTTGACACAATGAAGTACATGTGGAATTATTTTAATATTTTGACTCATTATATTTTATGATATATTTCTTGTGGAAGATAGGGTTTTTTCACAAGTTATTTTCTAATGATTTTAAGAGCTTTTTCTGTGGTTACCAAGCTCATTTTATACAAAAAATAGATACATGTTCTGGTGTCTTTAAATAACACAATATATATCATTAAGTGGGTAAAATTACAGTTGGGGAAGAATACACACGGGAGATACACATGGTTTCACATGGTTGGAAACACATTGTTTTACCTGGAAACCCTTATAACCCTTGTTGGTACCCTTTCAAGTAGTACTGCATTAGACAATACCTATAGATGGAATCTTACTTCCATGTACCTTTGGATATATAGATATACCTTAAACTAGCCTTAGATAATCTATTCGACCATATTATTGCTAAAATACACCGAGAACAACACTCAGGGAGACCACTCTCTAGTACCTGGGTAGTCGGGTAGTATGGCTATGGGCGCGATTGAGCCTCCTTAGTTAGTTCTTAGAGATATTGGGTCAAGTAATATTGTTGGAACTTGCACGTATATCAGAGAGATATATCACTTGACACTCCCTTGTCCTTAGAACCTTATCATATTTTCTAGTGAGATCACTCATGAAGGATAACCATAATTTTTAATAAAGAGGAAAAATCCTAGTAACTTTTTCCATGGCTCCAAAGAAAGATCCAAAATTTACCTCATCAATTAAACCTCCAAAAAAACTCCTCCATGTCTATTGAAGAAAATGAGGAGATATAAAACAATTTATCCAAATTGAACAACCAAATTGACAAATTGAATGATAGATCAATGAAAAAGGTTGATTTGATGAATACTCAAACAGAAAAGGAAAGAAAGATTGATATAAATAAGGAACTGATGGAAAGAAAGATGGATAACGAACGGGTGAAAAGAACGATGGAACTATTGGAACAAATGGAACAAAATATTATAGAAGCCTTAAATGGGAGGTTCCTTGATAAGGTGTCTGAAGGGACTCGTGAAATAAAGGTAATATTCATGTTGAACAACTTTCTAATAATATGAATTTTCCAAGGGGATTTAACTCCAATAATGGAGTTACCTATGGATGGTATCCAAGATGAGTGAGCCTTCCCAAGGTTGAATTAAGGAAGTTTGATGGAACAAAAGTATTTAACCAGGTGAACCAAATAGAGAAATATTTTGAACTGCATAATATTATGGATGATAAGCAAAGGAATCACAAAGAAACTTTGAAATTTGAGATAAAACCATATCAATGGTATCAATGGGTAGTTAAAAGGAAGCCACATTCTTATCATTATACTTGGTGTTTATTTACAAGAGACTTAGAATCACAGTATGGGAAAGTTTAAGAACAATACTACTTTAGTCAATTAACAAGAATCAAGAACTCGGGTGATATTGAAGATTATAATTCAAAATTTCAGGTATTGTCCATAAGGGTGGATAACATAAGTGATGAAAAATTGTGGGAAGCTTACATGGGTGGGTTAAAAGAAGACATTAAACATGAGATTTTCCTAAAACATTCTAAAAATATTATGGAAGCTATGCAATTTTATCATCATATTCACCCCAAGAATAAGGCTACACAAAAGTATACCATTGGAGCATACACATGAAGAAAAGATCTTTTTTGGGTTCATAAGACAATTGTACCTCAACCTACTAAAATATCACAGAAGGAAATGGAGGAAAGAAGAGAAAAACAACTATTTGTTTGTTGTAACAACAAATGGTCAAAAGGGAATAAATGTCAAAAAACAAAATTGTTTACCCTGGAAAATAATGATGAAGAGGAAGTGGAGGCATCTACACAAAGAAATGAAGAAGAAGTTGTAAACTTTAAAGAGAAATAAATAGAGGCTAATTGTGCACAACATTGATTTCGATAAGTGTGAAATATATTTTCATGCATTGGTAGGGTTGTCAGCACCTCAAAACTTGAAGATTTCAATTTACATTAAGAAGAAAAATTTTATAGTGCTCATTGACTCGGGTAGTACCCATAACTTCATTGATAAAACATTAGTAGAGCACCTCAATTGTTTTGTATATCCAATGAGAAATTTTCAAGTTTTGGTTGTTAATGGAGGGAGTATTAATTATGTGGGAAAATGCCACAATATTAAACTAAGGATGGGAGAATATAATTTGGAAATACCAATGTATTCCATTCCCATTGGAGGTGTACATGTTGTTCTAGGGATTCAATGGTTGAGAACATTACGTACAATTTCTACAAAAAATAATGAATTATTCATGAGATTTGAATTTGAAAGGATTCGATATGAACTCAATGGGTTAAAATATGGGCCTTCTCAAGTCATCGACTCTCATAGAATGGAAAAGATCCAAAAAAATGGTAGCAAGGGAGTTGTGGTTAAACTTTATTCTATGGAAGTTAAGCAGGAAGATGAAAATTTTCTAGAGGAATTAAGATGCACCTTGGAAAAGCATTATAGGGTCTTTCAATAAATTCCTAAAGGTGTTCCTCCATCTAGTTATCATGAAAATCAAATTGAACTAATACTTGGAAGTAATCCTCTTAATAAAAGTCCTTATATATATCCTCATTAGCAAAATGGGGAGATTGAGAAAATAGTACAGGACATGTTGAATTTAGGTATTATTAAACCAAGTAGGAGTTCATTTTCAACTCTAGTAGTGATGGTGAAAAGAAAAGATAATTCTTGGAGGATGTGTCTTGATTATAGATATCTAAACAAAATAACCATAAAGGATAAATTCCCTATTCCAAATATTGATGAGCTATTATATGAGCTTCACGGAGTGTCTTATTTTACAAAGTTAGATCTTAAATAAGGATACCACCAAATCAGATTAAGAAAAGATGGCATTCCCAAAACAGATTTTAGGACTCATGATGAGCACTATGAGTTCTTGGTCATGCCTTTTGGTTTAACTAATGCTCCTACTTTTCAAAGCCTTGTGAATAAAAAACATTATCCCATCTTAGAAAGTTTGAAGGGAAAAGACTTAGTGAAATCTACATATGAAAAAGAAATGACAAAAATTTTACATGCAATAAAAAAATGGTGAAAATATCTCATTGGCAGGAATTCTAAAGTCAAGACAAACCATGATAGCCTAAAGTACTTTTTGGAGCAAAGACTGTCATCAGAAGAGAAAAAAAAATGGGTAGCAAAAATGCAAGGGTTTGATTTTGAAATAATCTACAAAAAGGGAAAGGACAATGAAGAAAGATATTCAAAAATTTATAAGAGAATGACAGATTTTCCAAAGAAATAAAGGAGAGATAATAAAATATCCAGGTTTATTTCATCCATTAAACATACCTAATAAAATATGGGAAGAGATATCAATGGAATTCATTACAAGGTTACCAAAATATGAAGGTAAGGATGCCATTTTTTTGTCGTTGATAGACTCACAAAATATGTATATTTTTGTGGAATTCAAAGTACATATAACAACAAGCCAAGTGGAAACAATGTTCATGAAGGAAATTCATAGAATTCATGGTATTCCTAAAATAATAGTAAGTGACAAAGATCCAAAATTAATAGGAAATTTTTGGAAATAAATATGGAAGATGCATGGAACAACACTAGTTATGAGTTTCACATATCATCCACAAACATATGGCCAAAAATTAATAATTAGAAAATATTTAGAGGGTTATCTATGATTTTATTCTTCATAAAAGTAATCTAAATGGATGAAGTGGCTTCCTCTATAAAAACAAATGGTGGTATAATACTACTAATCACACATCTACTAAAATGTCCCCATTTGAAGCCCTTTATGGAAATCCAACTCCTAGTATCTCATACTTTTTGCAAGATAAGTCCAAAGTAAAGGAAATTGAGTCACATATGAAGAAGAATAAAGAAAATTTGGCAATTCTTAAGGAAAACCTTCAAATGGTGCAAAACAAAATGAAACAACAAGCAAATCAACATCGAAGTGAAAGACAATTTGAGAAGGGTGATTGGGTATTTTTGAGACTACAATCTTATAATCAATCCACACTCAAGAAAAATAAGAATCATAAATTGGTTCCAAAATTTTATGGACCCCACAATATTATTCACAAGATTGGACAAGTGGTGTATGAGTTATATTTTCCTTCTTCCATTCAGTGTTTGGGGAAATCCTTTCTATCTGCAAAACTTATGCTTGCTTAGAAATTCCCTTTCACAATGTTCTCCAATTCCTCCATAGTTCTACAACCATCAAGTTTTAAACACCATTATTTTTCTTTCTTTAGCTTGGATGGCCATTCACATTCCTCTCCCAATTTGTTTTTCTCCCTTGAGTGATCCGGATTTTATGAGAAAAA
>SNQJ01S0076434.1:48911-65198 GCA_010110895.2 Picea sitchensis
GCTAGGCAAGTTAGGTGGATGGCCCTCCTTAGCGAGTTTGATTTCGAAATCAAACACATTAAAGGAAAGGAAAATAGGGTGGTCGATGCCCTTAGCAAAAGTATGAAAACAATTCACCTGGTAGAGGTGATCACCTGCGAGACAGATGTCAAGGAAAGAATAAAAAATGCACAAGAAACAGATCCCTTCATCCAGACCGTGACCATGTACCTACAGCAAGAACCTGACAGAGTAAAATATGAAGGCTACCAGATGACCGAAGGAGGTCTGCTCACTCACAGAAGCAGATTGTATATTCTAGATTGTGACAACTTGAAGAGGTTCATACTAGATGAACTACATAAAAGACCCTATTCTGGTCATCCAGGATACCAGAAGATGATCACGGCCACTAGGGGACAATTCTACTGGCCTGGAATGAAGAAAGACATAGCTGAGTACTTAGCCAAATGCATAGAGTGCCAACATGTTAAAGCAGAACACCAACACCCAGCAGGATTATTACAACCTCTACCAATCCCAGAATGGAAGTGGGAAACCATCTCCATGGATTTCATCACCGGATTACCAACATCGACCAAATAGAACGATGCCATTATGGTAGTGGTGGATAAATTGGGCAAGTCTACCCATTTCATCCCTATCAAATCCACTTGCAAAGCAATTGATATCACCCAGGTATTCATGCAGGATATATTCAGACTGCATGGTATGCCGAAAGAGATCGTGTCTAACAGAGACACGAAATTTACTTCTAACTTTTGGAAATCACTGATGGTTGGCTTAGAAACCAAAGTGTTGTTTAGCACCACCTATCACCCTCAAACCGACGGACAAACAGAAAGAGTGAACCAAATACTGTATTTGGACTTCACTGGCCCGGAGAACCAAAAGCGGCTTGCTGGCCCCGAATTAAATGACTCGCCAGGTTGGTAGGTAAAGGGCTCCTCATGAGTAATGTGGGATGGGGGTGAAACACCCATCCGTAGAGTCCTCAGACCTGACCATCGCGAGGAAGATTGTGCCACACGCAACCTCGTCGAAAAGGAGAAAAGGCAGGAAGAGTGTGGGATCAAGGGAAGACGTGAGGGGAAAGAAGAAGGGAACTCTGGAAAAATACAGAGTGAGTGATAGCGGAGAAGAAGGAGAGTAACCTTCGTTCTCGGTCACTGGAAAATAGAGACTCATTCTTGCAGCATCGTGGTCTCAGCTCGGGGGTGGCTAGTGGTAAATCCGTTGGGATTTGTTGAGCCTACGGTTGGGTGGAAACGAGAACCCCTCTCAATAGTTGCAATCACATCTGGTGTTATTTCTTATAAGTGTTTTACATCTTGCATCTTGAAATTTATATGCTGACATGTATGCTCATATTCTGTGCAGTTTATGAATGGTTTGAGTATAAGACTATCTGTGTGGTGTTTTAATCAGAAATGGTGGTTGCATGCTTTTATTGGAAGGACCA
This sequence comes from Picea sitchensis, assembly GCA_010110895.2. Classification (NCBI taxonomy): domain Eukaryota; kingdom Viridiplantae; phylum Streptophyta; class Pinopsida; order Pinales; family Pinaceae; genus Picea; species Picea sitchensis. Next base: position 50,374 of record SNQJ01S0076434.1, read on the forward strand.
CGTATGGCTTATGTTTATAGATAGATTTTTATATATATACGCATATTGAATTAATTCAGACTTCAATTCTGTTCTTGGGAAATCTATACCCTTATCTATCTCAGGTAATATTTTTAGATAGATCTCCCCATAGATACACCCTTCTTGGAAAGCTTACCAAGAACCTGAAAAAGGGATTTGAAGGTGCAAGTCTTAGCCATCCTGTACGAGGAAGAATGGGCCTCTTAAAACTCAACATTTCAGCATTTCGGCACCCAGGGTATCTAAGTGCGAGTTCTCTCACACTCGCAATTCCCGAAACCCCGATCCGTGAAATTTCGAGATGACAGCGTAGGGTTAAGTATCGAATGACAGATGAGATATTGTCGGAAGATCTGTGGTCAGTCACAACCATTAGATTGGAGGAAGACATGAGGGTGTTGGACACCTTAAGCCTTTTCTTTTATCTCTGTAAGTAGTGAAGAGATATGGACCATTGGTTTTCCACGTCCAGCGAGCATCAAGAGAGTGCCCAGCGCGGGACAGATCTGAACCATCAGATCTTAGTTAGAAAACCCGATAGTCGTTGGATCTGTTAGGAGATGCATGAGGGTTAAGCCCTCATGAATAGAGGAAAAAGTACCGAAAGAGGAGTTGGTACTGGGATTTCATTGGTCTCGAGGACAAGAAATAGGGACACTCCATGATGGAAGTCCCAAAGCAATCTGGACCGTCCATCCGTGGAGGACACGTAGCGGAGATTGAGAGTCCATCGGCATTTCAGATACCAAAGATTCGAATTGACAGAGGATTTGTGTCACTGGGGGTCACGAGTCGTGAAATGATGAGGACTGTCCATCTGAGGGAGGAAACGTGGCAGCAATCCAGGATTTCAGGAAAATCCCGAAAGGAAGGGTCCATAAGGAAACCGAAAATCAGGAATTCGAGAGTCCCGTTGACAAGAGGTCGGGCTCTCGTATTCATAAATCCTGAAATAAATAGGACAGAGGTCTTATGAGAAGTGGTCATACGGACCAAGACATAGCCTAGGGGGCTAATTGCTGATCAAAGCCTCTTCGGCATTTCGGCATTTCGGGGTTTGCAGAGTCAAAAGACTCGACTCGCTTATATCATTGAGTCGTGAAATGCAAAAGGGCACCTAGTTGTTTGGTCTATGATCATGATCAACGATCTCATGGAGGTGGAAAAAAAAGGGGAGAGCTAGCCTGTACTAAGCCCCATAGGATTTCGGGGATTCTGTACCTCGAGAAAAGGAAAAAAAATTATTATGTCGTAGTGGGTGTGTGACATAAAGATTCGGGGGTTATCTTCATCAACACTTGCTCAGAAGATCAGCAGGCTCAGTTGTCTGACAGCAGCCCTCAGGACAACCCTCCATTGGAAAAATGCACCTAGTATAAAGACATTATATATTTTCTGTGAGAGTTAAGACCCCCTGATGGTATGGGAAAAACAAAGGCAAGAGCTTTAAATATCAAATCAATTAGGTATTGCCTTATTGACCAGGTCTTGTATTGGAAGGATCCTCTAGGTGTGCTTATGATATGATTAGACCCACAGGAGGCCAAAAATATTATGTTTGACTTTCATGACATCCTGTGTGGGTGACATCATTTCTGGAGAACCACAGCCTATAAAGTTCTCAGGGTTGGGTACTTATGGCCTACTCTATTCACTAATGTCTGTGTGAAAATCAGGTCTTGCATCAAATGTCAAAACTTCGTTGGGAAACAGAAGCTCAAATCTCTTCCACTAAAGCCTGTAGTAGCTTCAGGACCCTTTCAACAATGGGGGTTGGACTTCATTGGGGAAATTCATCCTGCTTCAAGTGGTGAACATAGGTGGATCTTAAATGCAACAGATTATTTCACCAAATGGATAGAATCTATCCCCACCAGGAGTGTTTCACATAAAGTGATCATTGCTTTTCTTGAAGATATTATAGCAAGGTTTGGTTTCCCAAATAGAATCATCACTGATAATGTTGCATCCTTCAAGTTTGAGCCATTGATCAAACTCTGTGAGTAGTTTGGGATTTCATTAATTCATTCCACTCCCTATTATCCCCAAGGCAATGGACTGGCAGAGTCCTCTAACAAAAGTTTGATCAATATTATTAAAATACTATTAGAAGAAAATAAGAAGGCTTGGGGTTCAAAGCTGAAATTCACTCTATGGGCTGACCAAGTGATGACAAAGAGGTCCCTAGGAACCTCTCCTTTCCAACTCGTGTATGGGACAGAAGCCATTTTTCCTTCTCAGCTGGCTTTACCCGTAGCGGAATTATTTCAGGATTATCAAGGAGAACCTAACAATATGATCAGAAGAATTCATCGGTTGGTAGAAACCCAGTAGACCAGAGAGAAAATGATGGACAGAGCTCATGACTGTCAACGAAGGATCAAGAAATCCTTTGACAGAAAAGAGAGAAAATAATATTTCCAGCTGGGAGATCTATTATTTAAATGGGATGCACCCAGACAAGATAGCGGCAAGCATGGTAAATTTTAATCCCCCTAGATCGGGCCCTTCAAAATCTCTGAGGTATTTTTAAATAATACTTACAGGTTGAAATATTTGGAGGGAAAGGAAGTTTTTAATAGCCTTGTGAATGGGCATTTCCTGAAGAAATGTTTTACTTGAGCCTTAAGTGGCTCCCTTGTATTTGTAAATATTGTTTTTCTGTTTGTTTTTTGGTTTAGTAAGTGACTCCATAACCCAACAACAAGGCACTGAAACTGCAGAAAATATCTTGGCTTCTCACAAGGAGCAAGCCATCCCCCATGGAGCCTAATGTTATCACATTTATTTGTAAGGGGGTTTTTTGGTAATAAGTGTGCCCCCCATTTTGGATGGAAGAATATAGAAAAGAGTGGGTTAAGAACCCACTTATCCTAAGTTTTTATGCCTGGGCACATCATGCTAAGGAGAGCGTAGATCTGCGCGCTCATATCTATGGCGCAGGTTCCATATCCCCCCCCCNGGTAGACCACTTACCACCACCTCTTACCACTCCCACCTCCTACTGACATCTGTCTCCCACTCCGTCTCTCACCTCTTCCCATCACATCCCCCAGGGCAGATGGTCCCACCCCGTCTATTTTTGCAACCTCTCATCGGCCCCCACATCACCACTTCACGCCACTTCTCCTATGACCTATCCCAACGTGGTGCGCACATATTTCACCATCTGCATTTTCCATGTCACCTTCCATCTATCTTGTCTATCCACGTGGGCACCTCTCGTCTCACCTCCACGACATTGATGCCATCGTCCCCGCCAGATCCCCATCCACGCCCACCAACTAGGTCCCCTCGTAGCAGTCCAACGAGGCAGCAAATAGACAAGAGGAGGCCACCACATATTCCAACTGCAGGTGTTGACCCCGTGCACTCAAATATCGATGCAGCAGTTAATGTAAATAGGGAAGGTGGGTGAGATATCGTCTCCTTCCTTAAATAGAAGGCCAGGGAGGGACAAATTGCAAGGAATGTCAATCTAGTCTGACAGAGATCACGTCCGATAGAAGACTGCATGGGCAGTCTAACCAACGTTTTCATGCGTATCCTAACAGAGGAACTCATCAACGCAAAGCTTTAAACTCATGACATGATCATGCCTTTAGCAACAGAGCCAGTTCTAAGTATATGTAGGCATTTTTTCCATTTAGTTAGTGTCGATGGTAGAGCTACACTCCTGATTGTAATGTTTTGATGAGGCCTCTAGTTCTCTGGTTATGAACTGATACTTGATACTTCTTGTTTAATGGAAGCCAAATTCTTATTTTATCTCTTTGCTTCTGAATTTGAAATCTCAGGCATGGATGATCCAGTTGAGTGTTGTGACTATAGTATAGTGTAGGTTTGACTATATCTGTTGTTTCAGTGTTTTCAGTTTCTTGAAGTTTTCAGATCCAAGAGGATCTTGTATCTGAGAATTTTCCTCCAAAGGTTACTGGAAGAATGGATGTCCAGAGCATACCTTCATACTTCTCTCATCTTTATTCTACCTACTCACCACTATACAAACTAACTGGCTTAAGTTAGATCGAGACCTCACTTATTTATGCATCTCCAACCCAGTTTTCTGAGTTAAAGTGATATAATATGGAGACTGCATCCATTAGATCACCCTTAAATTCATTTGTTGTGACATACAAACTGATGGGCCTTGGGCTTACCTTTGCTGCAATCCAGATTTGACTTCCAATGCTAACACACAGGGAGACTGGTCAAATCTTGAGGATTGAGATTGTTGAAGGTCGAAGAGTCGGAGAGCCGAAGTATAATCTCAAGCATTCAATCATAAGAAGGAGATCTTAGTCATTAGATCGTCCGAAGGAAATCTCAGGCGTCAAATCGGCCAAGAGAATATTGACCGTCAGATATCGTGAGTTTAGGAGGAAGAAAGTTTGATATTTTAAACTCCCAAAGCGTGAATAGTCGAAGAGCTGAGAGTCATCGATCTATGAGAGGACACTTGTCAACAGATTGTGAGCTCCAGTAAAATTGTATTGAACCTCTAAGTTGAGATTTGATATTTGTGAATCCTAAAGAGCCGAAGCATATTCGAGCCGTCAGATCACCCAAAGTGAATCTGAACCATCAGACTAAGAGAGGAAACGTGGAGAAGATATGAGCACTCTGGGTAAAGTTCTGGAGTGATTTATAGCCGTCAGATATAGGGGATATGTGGAGAAAACCCATGTACTTTAGGTAAAGTCCCGAAGTAAACCTTAGCCGTTGATCCGAAGAGGACACGTGTCAGTGGATTATAGCCTCCAGATAGAAGTCATTGGAGGAAGGCAACGTTTGACATTTGAGATTTTCGAAGCCCAAAAATCTGAAATGACGAGAGTCATCGATGTGAAGGTGGACACGTGGTAGCAGATCTAGAACTCTAGAATAAAGAAGAGGAGAAAAGGTCCGAGGACTCGAAGAAAATCTTGGTCGTTGATCAAGGAAGGAGTCATAGGACCGTTGATCTGGTTGAGGAGGTAAAATTCCCAAAGTGGGAGCATGACCATTGGTCTGGAAGGATACCTGTCAACAGATCTTCCACTCTGGGAGATACCCAGTCAACAGGAATGAGGTTTGAGATTTAAAACACCTGAAGTTTGGAATCACGAAGAGATATGGTCCATAGATTTGGAGAGGGAATTTCTGAACCCTCAATCCAAAGGTACCATCAAGATCGAGAGATCAATGGTCCCACATCATTTTAGGGATTGGAGGTGCATGATATTTAACAAGAAGTCACGTGTCATGTGAGAACGTCGTCCAAGGTCACATGCGAAGAAGGAGCTTAGAAAAAGGAGCTTGTGGAGTTTCAGAATCAAGGTTCCCAAAGGCCGGAATCACAAAGGATATCCTGACCATAGATTCATGGAGCCAGATGGCAGAAGATCTTCCACTCTGGGATATTTCCATATAGAGGAGAGATAAGTTTGAAAACTCAAACTCTTGAAGCCCAAAAGGCGAAATCAACGACAGTTGTTGATCTAGAGGGGAGTTATGTGGCGACAGATCACGATGATATGAGATCCTGCATAGGAGACAAGGAAGGATATTCGATAGCATTCGTTGATGACAACAGCACCAAAGGAGAAAAGATCAATGGACGAGAAGAATTGTGGAGCCAGAACTTGTGTGGAGGATAATTATTCTAGAGCGGGCCACAATTGGAACCACGGTATTTGCAAATGGATATGTGGTAGCACGATGAGGATTGTGGAGCTAAAAGAGGGTTGGTTTGAAACCAATCTTGTCCATTCCTGCAATCGTGCATTAGCGCAAGGACACGACCCAAGGTCATATGAAGCAAGGGTTAAAACCAAAGGGGCTTACGCCTGAAACTAGTGTTTTGGGAGTGCGTGGAAATTAGATCGTAGGTCTGAAAGACCTACACACAGAAGGAAAAAGGGACCTGTGTATATTTGAATTGGGTTCAAAGAGGAACCTAAGGAGTTGATTTGACTCTACATTTAGAAATATCCTGGACCAGGAGGTCACAGAACCCTAGGAGGTTAGGGGGGATGCATCAGGTGGTATCTCAAAGTCTCTAAGTGGGAGCATGATGGTTGGTCTGGGAGGATACGTGTCAGTAGATCTTCCGCTCCAGGAGATACCCAATCAACAGGAGCGAGGTTTGAGATTTCACACACCCGAAATCTAGAATCGCAAAGAGATCTGGTCCGTAGATTTGGAGAGGGAAGATTTGAATTATCAATCTAGAGGTACCGTCAATATCAGGAGATCGATGGTCCCACAACATTTCGGGGATTGGAGGTGCATGATATTTAACAGGAATTCACGTGTTCATGTGAGAACATCATCCAAGGTCACATGTGAAGAAGTATATTAGCAAAAGGATCTTGTGGAGTTTGAGAATCAAGATTCCCGAAGGCTGGACTCATGGAGGGATCCTGACCGTAGATTCAAGGATCCAGATGGCAACAGATCTTCCACTCCAGGAGTCCATATAGAGGAGAGAGAAGTTTGAAAACTAATACTCTCAAAGCCCGAAAGGCGAAATCAATGAAAGTCATTGATCTAGAGGGGAGTTACGTGGCGACAGATCGCGGTGATCTGAGATCGTGTGTAGGAAACAGGGAAGAAGATTTGATAGAAGTCGTTGATCATAGGCAGCATCAAAGGAGCAGAGATCGACGAACGAGAATAACTGCAGAGCCATAACTTGTGCAAAGGATAATTATTCTAGAGCAGGCCACAATTGGAACCATGCTATTCACAAATGGATACTTGGAAGAACGATGAGGATTGTTGGGTGAAAAGAAGGTTGGTTTGAAACCACTCTTTCCCGTGCCCACAATTGTTCATTATCACAAGGACACGACCCAGGGTCATATGAAGGAGGGGTTAATGCCAAAGGGGCTTATGCCTAAAACTAGTGTTCTGGGAGTGCGCAAAAATTAGCCCATGGGTCTGACAGACCTGCACACAGAAGGAAAAAGTGATTTGCGTATATTTGAATTGGGTTAAAAGAGGAAACCGAGGAGTCTATTTGAATCTGGAGTTAGAAATATCCTATACCGGGAGGTTTTAGAACCCTAGGAGAGTAGGGGGGTTGCATCAAGTGGTATCAGAGCTTGAATTTCCGTCTGTAGATTTCAGGCGAAAGAGAAAGAGGGGAAGGTCGTTATTTTGCTTGTAGACAGTAGGCAAAGGGCGAGATGGTGAAAGGGATAATCCGATAACATTAGATGGTATCATAAGTTAAAGTTTTCCTGTGGATGACAGGTGAAACGGAAGTAGGTTATTGATGCTTTGTGAGAAGGTTGTTGCAGGCACACAACAGCAACAAAAATTTAAACAGACAAGTGACTTGTAAGAGAAGATGGAGATGCTCTCGGATGTAGAGTGATTAGTAGGCTTGCTAGGAGGGCAGGTAGAAGGTGAAAATGGCTACTGAAGGCCATGAGCATGATCGAAGAGAAGGCCACAAGAAGAAATGAAATCCAGAGATGGATCTAGAACTCAATGAGATAAGAGCAAGGATGGAACAGCTAGCATTGAGGATGCAGCAGGAGGCAAAGGTACACTGGAGGTACGAATTTCCTCTGAACAGGAAAGTAAAATGTCATGTTCAAAATATGTTGGAAAGAAAGCAGCAACAAGAGTTGAGAAGGTGGTTGAGGGAATTACAAAACACAGAGGAGGAACAGATTCACATCTGTGAACCAGAAATTGGAAGACACCTCAGTGATGAGGAGGAGGTGAGATCAGATGAAGATCTCATAAAATGTCAAGAGGGCAGAAATGGAATTTAAATTTTCCAGGTGGGCAATGGAAAGAGATTCATGGAAGGTCTCAAATACTGTCAGGGGAGCAGTGCTGAAAGTTCAAATTGCCAGGTGGGTAGGGAGAAATAAATGAGACTATCGGAAAGTCTCCAAAGCTCAGAAGTGGGTTCATGTCAGCAAGGAGTGTTGATAGATGAAGATTAATGTGGATTTGCAGACCATTTGAATGAAGATGATGAGAAGTTAGAAACTTCCACCATCCAAGAGGAGGATCAGAGGAGCATTCTAATTATTGGAGGGATCAAAGAATTCCTGCCACATAGCCAAGTGAAGACTAGTGCACATGATGAAAGTGCAGCAGAAGAGGGAGGATAGCCAGCAGAAATTGTCAAAGAGGAAGAAATGGAGCAGACATTGATGTCTACCCCAACAAAAGGAGAAGAGAATTCAGAGGAATGGCTCAAAATTTTCATCCAGGAAGCTAAACAGGAGATGACTGTAGCACGAAATCCTGCTGCTGAGGAGGAAATAGACAACATGGATTTTGTTGATCTGTATGAAGAATTAGAAGCCCTAGAAAGAAGGGTAATGGTGCAAAGCCTACACATCCGATAGGTCAAGTTGTAGGTAGATGGAGGAGCATACCAGCCAGAGGAGAATCTCGAATAATTTGGACTTGAACCAATGCAAGAGGAGCTAACAGAAGAAGCCAACATTTCAGTGGAGGAGACTGAGCAGCAATCCAGACAAGAGGAGACTGCAGAACTGAAGTTTGCAACAGGGTGGAAAGCTAAGGCCACAAAAGAAGAAGAAAATGATATGGGGGATCAATATGATCTAACCACTAATAAGGAAGAGTTGCAGCCGAGAAGACTGCATAAGAAGAGCTAGCCATTGGAGCAGCTAGAATGAGTGATAGAGGAAATAAGAAGTTTGATGTTGATGTCAGTGCAAGTAGTAGTCAGCAAAGGGAAGTTGAACAGAAGAGAGCCTTCCATAGCAGCAGTAGGGAAGAAGAAGCGACAAAGAAGAGGAGCAGGAGGAGAACTCCAAGGAATAGTTTGGGATCCAAGAGGATTTCAACACTGGAGAAGAGGAGCTCATGAGTGGGAGCTCATGTTTTTCCCAGCAGTGGAGTATTATGCAGAAGCATCGCTCCACCTCAACAATGCGCCAGCACATTAGCGCACATTTCAGAGAAGGAGAGGCATTGACCCTCCCATTTTTAAATTTGAAATATAATCCTATATGGATTCATGTTGTAAGCTTGAGTGAAAACCAAGGCATATCTCTGAACGGGCAGAATATAAGGTCGCCTTTAATGGCTGACAGGTTGATGGCTCTAGATTCAATTCATACTAGATGGCCATTTATAAAACTTCAATGTAATAGATGAGGTTGGGTGAGAGAGGACAAGCTCATAGAGCCCCTCTTTTGTAAAGGGATCCTGTATCAGATTTCATTAAGGAGATTTAGGAGGATTTAGAGAGGTCGGATAGGAGAGAATAACTGGAGAGAGGCTTGATAGCAGAAGCAAAACTCAAGATAGAGTTAGGATAGGAGAGATTGAGAGAACTAGGACTCTGTTGCAGTCCAGTATTTTTAAACATCTGTATAGACACACAAAGATAATAGAAAAGCAGTTTTCCCTGCATATCGTGTGTTTGTGTATTTTCATGAATGAATGTTGTGGATGTGTGATAAGTTTCATTTCTAGTAGGAGATAGATTTATTTTATCTTTATTGAGTTTTATAATATCGTTATGCATCCTTTAGGCTGTGAAAGGAGTGCACAACAGAACATTTGAGGTTTTGTAGCCAATGCAAGGAGTGTGCATCTGAATTCTATGGAATCAGAAAAGAATGTGCCAGGAGGGCGCACTAGAGCAATCACAAACTCAAGAGGAACCTTAAGGCTATTGAATACCTCAGAGGGGAGATTGTGCAGAAGAAGCACAGAGAGGTAGAGTTACTGAGAACTCTGTAGAGCTCTACCAGGAGGGTATCGAGTGAGTGCAAGAGTGCACAGAAGGAAATCTGTGTTGAGTTCAAGGAGAAATAGAGTTATTGAACACTCTGCAAGGAGAATCTCTGCAAAGTGTGCATCAAGCCATGATAACTACAGGAGGGAGAGAAGAATTTCTTGTCAATAAATCCTTCAAATTAGAGTTTAACATAATCCCAGAAGCACAAACAGTGCATGGGAGATTAGAATCTTTGAGGAGATCAAGATGAGAAGGGATAACACAAGGAATGCGTGAGTGATGGACTTATTCTAAGTCCAAAATATCAGAAGAGATAATGCTTGCAAGAGTGTAAGAGAGATCCAAGATATTCGAGTTCAGAGGAGAAAGTTCAAAGGTCGAAACCTTTGAATGCGGACTAAATCTTCAAAATATAAAAGAAGTCGAAATATCAGGAGGAGGAGCGACAAAAGCCATTAGATTTGGTTGTAAGGAGGAGTCTAGACTATTAGATCAACGTCCAGTGAACAGAGGAAGTGCAGATAAGAAGAACAAATCTCCAGCATTGGATCTAAGCGCAGAGGTTCGACAGTCGTCTCATCAAGGTGAAGTGCATGGGTTTTAACCCTTGTGTACACAGGGAGACTGGTCAAAACTTGAGGATTGAGATTTTCAAAGGCCGAAGAGCCGGAGAGACGAAGTATAATCTCAACCATTCAAACAGTCAAAGGATATCTGAGTCATTAGATCATCTGAAGGAAATGTCGAGCATCAGATCAGCCAAGTGAATCTGGACCATTAGATATCATGAGTTCAGGAGGAAACAAGTTTGAGACTTGAAACTCCTGAAGCGCGAATAGTTGAAGAGCCGAGAGTCATCGATCTTTGAGAGGACACTTGTCAACAGATCATGAGCTCCGGGAAAATTGTATTGAACCTCTAAGTTGAGATTTAAGATTCACGAGGCCCGAAGAGCTGAAGAAGATCCAAGTCGTCAGATCACCCAAAGTGAATCTGAGTCGTCGAACCAGGAGAGGAAACATGGCAAATATCTGAGCACTCCGAGTAAATTTCTGGAGTGATTTATAGCCGTCATATGCATGGGAGATGTGGAGCAAACCCATGTACTACAGGTAAAGTCCCAAAGTAAACCTTAGTCATTGATCCAAAGAGGACACACATCAGTGGATTATAGCCTCTGGATAGAAGTCATTGGAGGAAGGTGAGGTTTGACATTTGAGATTTCTGAAACCTGAAAATCCAAAATGACGAGAGTCATCGATGTGAAGGTGGACACATGGCAGCAAATCTAGAACTCTTGAAGAAAGTGGAGGAGAAAAGGTTCAAGGGCCCAGATAAAATCTTGGTCATTGTTCAAGGAAGGAGTTGTAGGACCGTTGATCTGGTTAAGGAGGTCAAAGTCCTGTAGCAGGAGCACGACCGTTGGTCTGGGAGGATACGTGTCAGAAAATCTTCCACTACGGGAGATACCCAGTCAGCAGGAGCAAGGTTTGATATTTCAAACACCTGAAGTCTGGAATTGTGAAGAGATCTGGTCTGTAGATTTGGAGAGGGAAGATCAAAACTGTCAATCCAGAGGTACCATCAAGATCAAGAGATCGACAGTCCCATAGCATTTCAGGGATTGGAGGTGTGTGAGATTTAACAAGAAGTCACATGGTCATGTGAGAACGTTGTCCAAGGTCACATGCGAAGAAGGAGCTTGTGGAGTCTGAGAATCAAGATTCTTGAAGGCCGGACTCACAAAGGAGATCCTAACCATAGATTCAAGGAGCCAGATGGCAGTAGATCTTCCACTCTGAGAGATTTCCATATAGAGGAGAGGGAAGTTTGAAAACTAAAACTCCTAAAGCCCAAAAGGAGAAATCAATGACAGTCGTTGATCTTGAGGGGAGTTACGTGGTGACATATCATGGTGATCTGAGATTGTGTGTAAGAGATAGGGAAGAAGATTCGATAGCAGTCGTTGATCACAGGCAACATCAAAGGAGCAGAGATCGACGGATGAGAAGAATTGTGGAGCCAGAACTTGTGCAGAGGATAATTATTCTAGATCGGGCCACAATTGGAACCACAATATTCACAAATGGATATGTGGCAGCATGATGAGGATTGCGGGGCGAAAAGTGGGTTGGTTTGAAACCACTCTTGCATGTGCCCGCAATCACGCATTATCACAAGACATGACCCAGGGTCGTATGAAGGAGGGGCTAACGCTAAAGGGGCTTACGCCTGAAACTAGTGTTTTGGGAGCGTGCAGAAATTATCCCGTGGGTCTGACAGACCTACACACAGAAGGAAAAAGGGACCTGTGTATATTTGAATTAGGTTCAAAGAGGAACTCGAGGAGTCGATTTGACTCTGTAGTTAGAAATATCCTAGATCGGGAGGTCGCAGAACCCCAGGAGGGTAGGGGGGATGCATCATGATCCCTCATCCATTATTTCTATGGTATCAAATTCAACCTATTTATGTTTGGCTTTCCCCTTCTTCTTTGAACACTAGCTGGAATATTGTCCCAACTAGTGACACCTAAAACATTTCACCTTACTCAAATATGTCTTACCTAGACTTGACTATTACTTATTACCCTTCTTCTATCCTTTCTTACTTCCCTTTCTCATCCACCCAACAAGGGATAGGTCCTCTACTTCCTTTTGTTTGTTTGAACAAGAATCCAACCTAATATATTCTTCCACAATGTTGTGTGAAAGCCTCACAAAATCAAAAAAATTCTCACAAGCACAAAGATCTTGAACAAAAGGCTTCCAAGATGGAGAAAGTTCATTCAAGGCAATGGAGGAAAACTCATCATCCTCAAATTTTGTCTCTATGGTAGCCAACTAGTCTCCCAACTCTATGACCTTGGCGAAGTATCTTACCATTGTATCTTTGTTACTCATGTGGTTGGATGAATGCTTGTTTTTCAAGAGAATATGTCTAGAGAAATAAGAACTCTAATATAAACCAACCAAATCCTAATAAATCAACTTATTGGTAGTCTTGTATGTAATGTGATGGATGAAGTGATCCTTCACCGAATAAAAAAATATTATCTTTTCCTTTGCCTCAATATTATCATGAGTTATGAATCATGTTAGATCAATAGGTGCAACGATATCTTTCTCAATGTGTTCCCAAAGCTTGGCCTCCTCCAAAAGCATTTATAGCCTAAAATTCCAACGCATGAAATTGGAAGCACCATCCAACATTGTCACACTCTCTAAGACCAAGATAAATCATATTGAAAATATTAATCACACCTCAAAGAAAAATCAACAAGAAATAAAGTAGAACAATCATTCTAGGTTTCAACCACTTTTCTCAAGTGCACCATTGTTTCACACCCAACAAATTGTACTGGGTCAAGCACCTCTCCCAAGTATAGTGAAACTAAAATATCCAACTCCCTCTTTTCCAAGAGAGAAATATTAGTCAAATCATCTCAAATACCATGTGGAAAATTTTGAAATTCTCTGGTATCATGTCGAAATTCTGAGAATTTGACTTTTATTGCAAATTCAAAAATTTGCACCTCAACCTTGAGGTTTCTAGAAATCTATTTCTTGTGAGCTTTTAGCCTTAGGAAAAAACATGAAATATTATTTTACAAAATCAAATACTTCTCTTATATCCAATTCACAAGTCAACCTAAGGAAATAAATACTAATCAATTTTTCTTCAATGGAACAATGTTTAAGCCCTTAGGGCATACTTCCCAAGAAAACTACATATTTGAGAATGACTTATTACAACAAATTATTCAAAAATAAATATGCCATTGTACCTTATAGATGTGTATTAAATGATTTAACAAATATGACTCAATTTTATGCCTAATCAACATGCATAACCAATGCTAGAATCTAACCGACCATGAAGATAACATAAGATGAAACTCAAATTTGCAAATACACAAAATTTGGATAGTTGAAACACTTAATATATGCAGATAAGATGAAGTAAAATTACATACCATAGTTGAATACAAGTTGGTACAAGTCAATCTCTCCAAATCTTAACTAGGACATCTACCAAAATAACAAAACCTAGTCAGGAACTCCTCCTATCTATGAATCCCTCCCAACTAAAGCTAGTTGCCCCACCGGAGATCCACAACAAGAAATTATAACACAAAAACATGTCCTACTCAGAACCTTCACTAGCATCACAAAAGTGTACAAAATAGCCTCTCGTTGTATTCTCCACATCAAGCACTATAAGTAGTACATGGGTTTTCAAATTTCACAAAATACTAATGCTCTTCTCTCATGAGAATTACAAGTTCAAGTGCTTCATTTACTCCTCTAGGTTGTATCCCAAACCTTGGCTTCCCCTATATCCTTAAGGAAAAACCCTAATCCTAGTCTTCCCTTGAATTCCCTCAATAACCCTCACACTCAATACAGATAAATAACACACATGAAGAAGTAGAAAGAGACTAGGTTTCTCTAGCTCTTACATCTCTAACACAAGTATGTGATTACAAAAGTGAACAACAATGATTGATCCCAAAGGAATATATCCTATCATTATTCATATGAAAGATGAGGAAGTCCAACAATAACAAGTGGACCTAGTCTACTACAAGCAACCTAACTAAATAATATATAGGCCCACGTGTGAAGCAATTCAATTCTATGTGATACAATTCAAGCTTGAAGGCATGGCTATCCAACAAGAAAGGCTCCAAGGCTTAGCAATCCTCAAGAAAATTACAATGCTTCTCCTCCAAATGTCTGTAATCATCCAACACTCCCTCCTAAGCCATGTGTACCTTTGTATTGTTAAGGCCCTTGGGCCCCTATGTTAAGACCCTAATAAGAATTCATCATTATCGTATTTTTTATATTATTTGGTGGACTAGAACCTTTCGTTGTACCCTTTGTCTCCAATATATATACCAAGGACACCTAGTCTTAGGATCATCTCATCTTATCTTATGAATTGGATATATTGTAAAACAAGGTTTCCCCCCTTGAAGTGGATTGTATTCATTAACTTTTTATGATTTTCAAGGTGCTTGGTTCATAACATTTGGTATCAAAGCTTCAATCTTAGGGTTTTTTTGCTTCAA
>SNQJ01S0076436.1:22987-59744 GCA_010110895.2 Picea sitchensis
ATAGTAATATAATACTATAATGTATTATAAATGTATTTTTTACTTTATTCAAGTTTTATTAGTGTTTTATTATTTTAATATATTATTGTACTTTTAATGTATTGTTATTATATTTACCTATTGTTAAGACTTTATTAATGTATTCATAATTCAACAAACGTATTAATTAATTAATTAATTAATTAATACAATACATTAATAAGATATTTATTAATTAAATTATTGTATCATCAATACATCACAATATACATTAAAATATTGATACTTTAATTTATACATTACATTAAGGTATTAATTAATCAATACATTAATACTTAAATATATTAATTTAATGTTCATTTACATTATTAGTATATCATTTTATAATTAATTTAGTGATTTATTTATTCTTTATTTATTTATTTGTAATATACTAATGTATTAATATTTTACTAATGTATGAAAAATGTTTTATTTTATAAATGTATTGTATTTAGTGTATTAATTTATTTTTGATTAATGTTTTATATTTTTAATTAATTAATACCTTTCATTATACATGAATGTATTAATGCAATGTGTTAATACCTATGAGTATATATTATAATGTGTAAAAAATAATTAACATATTAATTGTAATTATATAATTGAATGGATTTGTTCTTCATTATATCAACCACTTTTTATAAAGTGTGAGACATTACTAGTTACCTTATTATTAGTGGAGCTAATATCCATGAGAAATATAAGAATAATATAATACTTTAATGTATTATAATGAGTGTTATATTAGATAATATAACACTAATATAATAATATAATACTTTAATAATATAACACTAATGTATTATATTAGTGTTATATTGAATAATATAATACTTTAATGTAATATAAATGTATTGTTTACTTTATTCAAGTTTTATTAGTGTTTTATTATTTTAATATATTATTGTTACTTTTAATGTATTATTATTTTATTTACCTATTGTTAAGACTTTATTAATGTATTTATAATTTAACAAGCATTAATTAATACAATACATTAATAAGATATTTAATGAATTAAATTATTGTATCATCAATACATCACAATATACATTAAAATATTGATACTTTAGACATACATTACATTGAGGGTATTAATTAATCAATACATTAATACTTAAATATATTAGTTAATGTTCATTTACATTATTAGTATATCATTTTATAATTAATTTAGTGAATTTATTTATTCTTTATTAATTTATTTGTAATATATTAATGTAATTAATAATTTACTAATGTATGAAAAATGTTTTATTTTATAAATGTATTGTATTTAGTGTATTAATTTATTTTTGATTAATGTTTTATATTTTTAATTAATTAATACCTTTCATTATACATGAATGTATTAATGCAATGTGTTAATACTTATGAGTATATATTATAATAATGTAAAAATAGTGCTTATACATATTACTAGTTACCTTGTTATTAATTAACACGCAACACCCACATAAATATGAATGCAATTTGTTTTGTTACCTTAAGTTTGAAGTAGAATATTTTTAAAATCAAAATAAAATTTAAATTTATTTTAATCTTAAATATTTTGTAGAATGTTGTTAAATTAAATAAGGGTTTTAAACTTATTTTAGCAATTAAAAAAAAGTTTGTGTTAACACTTTTATCTATTTTGGGATACATATTTTTATTCAAACAAGTAACTAAAAGTGACCTTGGGGTGAGTAAAAAAATGAAAAAAGTGTACAATAATTTTGAGGTTGATGGTAGTTTCTGGAATAGTCAAGACTCAAATTAATATAAGAAAGGAATAATCTTCTCTCCACGAAATTGCAACACTTCAATACTTTCACAAAAATATTCAATTAAGAAAACATGATGCCCATAAATGGTAATTAGGCTCTAAGTGATTCATAATTGTAATTTATTAAAATCATGTTAGCTCTGTGTATTCAACTATAAAATGTGGCTTCTTCTATAAACCTTAGTCTAAGATTTATTATTATCTCATCATGATATACTTAAAAGATAAGAATACTCTACCTAAGAAATTGACATTTCAATTTTTTTTTATCTTTACATTTTTTCAACTATTTGTTGTACTTATATAAATAATCTCTTCATTTTATGTATGAAATCATTTAAAATAATTATATAAAATTGAAGATTATTATTTTTTATTTGAATAATAAATAGAAATAGTATAAAATTAACAATATGCAAAAAAAATTATTTATAATTAAAAAAACACATGATAGTAAATTATATAAAAGTTAATAGTTACACCATCGTGTTAAGCATTTTTTACTTCACTCATATATATTTATAGTCAAAGGTAGTTAAATTTATTTATTAAAAGTGTAATATAAATACTTAAATTTGTTTTGAAAATTGTAGTATGAAATAAGAAAATAAACACCCATGTATTAAACATATTTTAATTCATTCATAATAATATTTAATCTATTGTATTCCAAATAAAATAAATTTAGTGATTAAAAATATAATGAATACTAATTACAAAATACAAACATTTTTTAAAATATTATTACTCCATTATAATTATAACTATTAAACCTTGAGAACATTCAAAATTTCAATAAGAGTTTGGTGTCATATAATTGAAATTGAAATGGATAAAAATAAAAGAAAAACCATTATATTTTTATTGGTGCTTTATAAGTCTAGAGTAGAAGTGACATTCTTTATTAAAAAAATAACAAAAACATTTACTAGTAATGATACGTATATTTCCAAGAAGTTATAGATTAAAATAGGAGTGACATTCCTTTGTGAAAAAAAAACAAACAAACAAAAAAAAAAAAACGTGTTGGTAATGATAATTATATTTGCAAGAAGTTATAGATTAATAAATATCAAGAGAGTTTTAAGAATGAAATTTTGATAATTGATAAATCTCTCCTCATGTGGAAAGTCACTATTATTAAGAAACATTTGTCTTAAGACATATAGTTTATATGTGCCCAGTTAGCGACCAAAAACACTGGCATTTTGAAAGAACGATGCCTAATCTTGTAGGAAAATTTTGATAGCTTCTGGGGCTCCAAATGCAGATCTGAAAGCACCATTGTAAAGCTTAGGATTTTAGATGTCGATCAACTATTTAAGCATGCAGAACAGACTCTCCATGACCGAAATTTGATTTTGAAAAAATTGCTCTTACTTGTACATAAGGCATAATTGTAACTAGTTAACTGGTGAAAGCTCTGCCTTTCACAAGCTAGGGATTTTCGAGTAAATTAGCTGTTGAAAGCCTGTCACGGCCAGAACAGCCAAATTTTCCTTAGATCAGGATTTTTTTTTGGGTTTGAATGGTTTGAAACCTTCTTCAATAAGCTGGTTATGAATTATCAATTCAAAATCTGAGGCCATTCTTGGAGATGAAAGTCAAAGGGGTACGACTAGATTTGAGATCATTTTCAAGTGCAAAAGAAATGATAGGGATCAAGTGACACATCACCCAATTTGAATTTTAGCTTTGGAGGACCAAATCAAACTGCATTGGAAGGATAAAATTGCACTTCATGAGCAATCTTCTATTTTTAGAAATCATTACATAGGACATTTCCTATTTTGTTTTGATTCTCCCATTCTAGATCCATTTTTTATGGGATCTCATCCTACACTTGTTATATATGTTTTGGTTTGACTATTTTTTAGTAAATATGATCCATCTTTCAGGATCTAGATTTCATCTTGTAAGGCTATAAAGCCAAAGACATTTTAGACACTAGGGGTTCAATTTTGGATACTCTTTGGCTGTTGTACTAAGATTACTTATGTTTCAATACAAAATCAGTCTTCTTTTTGTTGTTAATGACATATTTCTTCATCTATTCCATGTTCTGTACTTTATTTCCAGTTAGCTCAACTATTAAGAACTGTCATCTTCTTATTTAGCTCATAAACTTGAACTAAAGGAATTCTTGTTAGCTTGTATGATCCTACACACTGTTGTACTTGATTATCTAAGTTATGATTATTTGTTCATTACATGTACAAAGTTATGATTATTTCAAAGTTATGATGATTATGATTATTTGTTCTAACGAAGCTTTGTTCGTCAGATATTTGTTCATTACATGTACAAAGTTATGATTATTTCAAGTTAGGGTTGACTAATCAAAACTAGTCATGGTTGAGACAAACAGTTGATGAACATGTACAAAGAGATATGATTATTTCAAAGTTATGATGATTATGATTATTTGTTCTAACGAAGCTTTGTTCGTCAGATATTTGTTCATTACATGTACAAAGTTATGAAGTTATTTCAAGTTAGGGTTTGTTGACTAATCCAAAAACTAGTCATGGTTGAAACAAGCAGTTGATGAGTTGCTTTATACATAGGGTGTATAGTTGATGATGTTGGGTACATATTGATGAGTAATTTTTACATTAGTAGTTGAAACATGATTGGTATATACTTGGTACATGGTTGGATGCACTTGTTTATGGTATATATAGGTAGATTCTGAGTTGTTTGTACCGAGGTTGGTCTGGGGTTGATGCACTTGTTTATGGTACAAGTGATATATGTTGAGGATTTGCACTCATATCATTTGGTGATGAAGGTGTAATATTATTCTTGCATTATAAAGCTGGTTCTCTTGTAGATTTGCTTAATCTATTAGGTTGTTTAAGAAAAGTGTCAAGAGTAGTAGTACGTAATAAAAATAAAATTCTACATACATCTTGTGTTCTTTGTGTTCCTTGTGGGTATGACTTGTTGATGATATATTGCTGATATATTTTGTTGATATCTATTGACATTTAACTGGTTATAAATGACAACAATGAGTAATGAAGTTAATGGTGATTGTTAACTAAGAGTTTTGGGAAAAAGAGTCCTACATTGTCCCCACTCTCACTTTAGTTGGTGTGTCTAACGAATTGTATGGTATTATCGGTGATTCACTACAAGCCTTAACAAGATTGAAGAGTCCATAGACACACACAAATGGATGATTAAATACAATACTTGATGAGGAAAAATATTCTACTTGAGAAAAAAGATGAGAGTGTATTTGAAGACAATGGGAGCAACCTATTTGGAAGTCATCCATTGGTGGATCAGGTTAAGTTGAAGAACAATTCAAAGTTTTCATCTCAAAGGGAAGGAATGAATAATGATGCATTAGCTCTTAATACCATTCTTAGTTGACTCCCAAGCCCTATCAAATAAATCATGGAACAATTCACTTCCTTGAGGATCTATGGCTAAATCTAGAGGAGACACATCAAAGAAGGAGAAAGAAGATGTGAAGACCACTCCATCAAGATTATCAAAGGTAAAGAATCTTCAAAAACTCTTGATTGTATTATTTGTAAATGTAATCTGAAAACATTTGAAGTGAATACAAAGAATCAAGTGATAATGTTGTCAAAAAGGAATATCTTTACGATGCTAAAATAAAAAGGTAAAGAATCTCCAAAGACTCTTGGTTGGAATGATTCAAAATGTGATGATGAATTTTTCTCAAGTGAAAAGATGATCTAGAAACAATTTACGTAAGGATTTGATAAGAGTATCCCATGGAAAGAATAGAAAGAGATCTATTATAACTTCAAAAATAAGTTGAAGAGAGGTTTATATAGATATAGAAGTGATCATTTTTATACACTAAAACTATATTTGGATAACACTCTGAAGTTTCTTAGAAGAAGTCAAAGGCACATGTTCAAGTTAAAAGGAATGATAAAGGAACAATAAGAGAGAAATAAGACTCGAAAACTAGAATAAAGGAAGAAAATATCACAGACTAAAGAATTAAAAATAAGATATGAAGGTAGATTAGAGATTAGCAAAAAGTTTGAAACTATTATTCATCTCAAGACCCAAATTCAACAATCCAAAAGGGTAGAGACTTTTGAAGAATCAAATTAGTGAAAAGGAAGAGTCATGTGATAAGTTAGAAGCTAAATTTGTTGACCTTAGAAATAAGGTAGAGAGATCAAACAAATTCTTGAATAGCTTACAAATATTGGATGAGATCTTGAAAGTCAAAGATCACCATGCGATAAATCAAGACTTGGATACAAAGAGAAGCTACACATGTTGAAGCAAGCACCTCAAAGAAGAATGAGGCAAGTCCATAGAAGGAAGATAATGTTGAAAACAACCATCTACAAAAGGCAGGGAAAATTCAAAAGAACAAAGCAGGGAACATCCATAGAAGCTATCTTTGGGACACCAGAAGCAAAGGTATAAAGGTATTTTTTCATGGTCATTGTTATTCATGTAGTAAATATGGTCACAAATATTTTGAGCGATCTTATTAAAGAAGATATAATGGAAGATTCCATAACACCATAAGCTATTGGAGATGTGATAAAGTGGGACACATTGATGTTCCAACTTTGTAACACCATGATATGCTATAGTTGTAGTGGATTTAGCCACAAATCCCGGGATTGATGGAACACAAGAAGCTTATGATGAGGACTTTAAATAGCATGGCTAGAAGAAGGGAATGAACTAAGGAAGGGAGACATATTTGAAAATATGGATTCTGAGAGCTCAAGTTGTGAGGAGCAACCACATCCTCAGAAGAGGGTGAAAAATATAGAGCATCCAAAATAGAATGGCTTGAAGGGAAGTTCAAAATGTCATCTATTGAGGAATGCAAAAGCGGGTGACAATGGTATCGATTCAGCATACATACAGGCTGACCTTGTATAGGTTCGCATGTACATATGTGAGATGTCTATGCAACAAGTCACATGTATGTGGGGAATCCTAACAAAAAGGGCTATGCACAGGGATTTCAATTTGATGTGATGGTATAACTTATTCCAGGGTCTGACATTCTTTAGTGCAGGTTATGACATTGTTTTTTGCAGGTTATGACACTATTTTCTATAGGTTTCATGATTCTATATTGGATTATGTAGGGTGATGATGATGTAAGAGAATAAAATCTTGGATGCATGGCACTAACCCATGAAATGTATGGATTGATGCGTTTTCTATTGAAGAACAATGTTGGTTATGACAATCAGAAGTTATGACACCTTGGTTATGTGATATATCTTGATGGTGTATTTGAAGCTTACTTGTTGAAAATCTTGATACATGCATTTGTATGGATGGGCTAAACATTGGGACATGTGTTTGGTGAGTTTATAGGATGATCATGTTGTACATCATTGATCTATAATTGATGCATGGATTAGTGCGTTTCTAGTACAATGGTTGAGGCACCTACTAGTAGGTTGATTATTTTATGTTTATGGAAGGTCTGGACTGAATAGCATTGATTCATCATTTGTGAGTATTGGTGCGTGGTGGTGTACATGTTTTGGTACCCTCATATATGGCATATGCTTGATGATACTATGTTGTTGGTATTGCTTGATTAGCACAACAATTGGTATTGTTTGATACATGGCTATGTTACTTGCTTCATTATGGAGACATATCATGGGTGATATGACACATCGTTGGCATATTGGTGAATGCATGGTTGGAATATTGGTGGATGCACATGGTTGGAATATTGGTAGATGCACATGTTGGCATGTTGATAGGGCATATGATTAATATACATTCCATGGATGATATCGTTTGTCACATTGCATGATGTTGACGTATATAGGTCTTGTGCATGATGAGAACACGTTTTGGTACAAGATGATGTAATTGGTTGATATTTTACTCATGATTATCTATTTTATTGTTGACATATCTATTGTTTCATGATGTTGGTATGGCGTCGTTTCATGCATGAGCAGGTCCAAGGATCCTTATATGGTAGCATATTGTTGATATTGTAGAGAAGGGATGGGGGAGACATACCCATGGGGGAGTCATTCTTCTTCCCATGATTCTAGGAGGAGATATTTATCATGTTCATACCTAGAAAATATCCTATATTTGAAGAAGAGCATAGAGGCATAATTCGAGGAGGAGAGATGGTCATAGAATTATAGGCGATGTATTTTCAGCATTACCGAGAGTGATATCCCTTGTTCAAAGGGAGATTGATAAAGAGGAATATCAAAGGCATTGAGACGGGGGTAGTCCTAAGAAGATTTCAAGCAAGAGGAGAATTGTGAGGAAGAATGGCCCTTTTCGATGATGTCAAAGGAGATGAGTCACATTGATGTGATTGATGATTATTGATTGGAGAGATAGTCACATTTGGGAGGAGGAATAGTCACATTGAATATTGATGATGTAGAGCATGCCTTAACTACATCTTTGACATCAATAATTAGTAATTAGTGTTGACATAAATGTTGGGTATTTCCATCAATGCCAAAGAAGGGATATTGTTGGATCATGTTGTCATTGATGCCAATGGTTTGAATTAATTATTGATGTCAAGTAATTGATTGATGTCGAGGGATTGATTGATGTCAAAAGAGTGATTGATTAATGATTGATGTAATGTAATATATATTATTATCCTTGTTGAGAAGGAATGGATGAAGATGTATCAATGAGTTGTCATTGATAATATGAAAGATGGATCAATGAGTTGTCATTGATACATGAAGTGAAGATGGATGGATGTGGTTTCATTAGTATATGATGCATTGTTGGAAAATGTATAGATGACTCATTATTTTATTATCATGATTGATAAATTTCACAAATGGATGAACTCAAAGTGGTCCCCTTATGGTGAAAACCCTCCGGGGAAGAGGCGGCTTTTAGGATTGAGTTATCCTAGAAGAATGGTTGGAGGGACCCGTAGCATTATGTGGAATAATGAAGTTAATATCAAATATAATTGTTGGTGAAACTATCTTATATGGATAGTTCTTTTCATGCCATTTACGGTGGTATGTGGAATGCCTCACAAATCCTCATGGTTTGATTTATGGCCTTACGAAGATGAAGGACTCCCATGAGAGAACAGAGTCCCCAAGTCAAAGAAGTCAAAGTGACCTAAAATAAGAATCATTATTTAAATGATAAATTAAAGTGGCAAAGTCAATGTAGATTAGCTCGTGGGATCCCCTCTTCACAAATCGAGAGATCGGACTTCACAACCCATTGAATCCAAAATTCGGCGTTAGGTTCTCGAATCTCGAAACTGATATAGAATCAACGTGACATTTTTCTAGGGGTTTTCATATCCATGGGTGACACTTGCGATGTCCGAACTACTCATATCCCAGTTCCACGATGCCGATATGGAAACTCCGGCCTTAGCGAGTTCGACCCTTCAAATCACTTCACTTGCTCGACACTGGATTTCCGCGATATGTGAATCTGAGGTATGGATTTGAGCTTCTGGCGGTGAAACTACGATATAGTACCACCTATCTGCGATAGATTCCTGTGGCCCAATTTGTCCCTTTAACACAGCCGAGATATCGCATTTAGCGATTTCGCGATTCATTTCTATGTTCCGTGACTTGACCCACGAAACCACGAGATGCGAATGCATGTGTGAATCGGCGGTCCTTGTGGCTTCCGGATCAATGACCTTACCCCTCGAGCTTTGACGCCGACACTTCCCTTTGTAACTTCCACCGCACCTCTATGAGATCCAGCGGCTCACGGAAATTCATGAATTCTCCTTGGAAATTCGATCGTCCGTTCCTTCTCGGCGATTTCTGCGAATAACCAAGTATTCCTGACTGACAAATTGTTCACTGTATTGAAATTGATGCTGGAAACCTTCAAGGAACAAATTTCTCACTTGTCCTTCAACAAACTTCGAAGACCTATCCTTCTGAGCTTTGTTATAACTCTAAGCAGAAAAGACCCTTTACGCGCACTCCTTGCGGCAACTTCGAACACTATCAAGTGATGAATTTCCTTGACCCTATGCACACCTTAGCAGTCTCTAAACTTCTCCTCTAAGGTTCGCAACCCTAATACTTTCCATGGCCTACGCACTCCTTATGCGACTCCATATGCACTCTATGGGAATAGGGACAAAAGTATTAAAACTATCGAGCTTTAGAGCGCCTTTCACGAATTTTTGTGGCCTCCCCTTGCGGACACTTCAACACTCCTTGCAAGAATTCTTACTTTCGGATAGAGAAACAGGTGAAACTCATTCCTCCTTCCTCTCGGACTTCAAATCAACACATGAAATCATATACAGAACATATAAATAAAATGTATAAGGAAGCAAACATTCATGAACGCCATCATTCGACATCAATACATCGAGAACAACACAAACCATGAATTTGGATCAATCTTTCTATTAGCTTAAATATCCAGGTTTCATAATTGAAACAAATATTACGTGTGGGGCACGCTCTACAAGTCGGCTCTCTAGAATAAGCCAAATTGATAAAGGTATGCCATTTTTCTATAGCTCCTTTTATGAGAGGTTTCCAAGTAGTGACACTTGGAATTATTTCATAAAACACCACACTGAATGAGATTGTGTATTAATTTCTAATATTTATTCATTCTGGTTACAAAGTTATGATTATTTCCAAGTTGGGTTGTTATTCAATCCAAAACTACTCATGGTTGAGACAAGCGCTTGATCAGGTTGGTACATGCATGGGGTGTATAGTTGATGATGATGTTGGGTTTTGGGGATTGGTAGGCAGCTCAAATCTTGGATTAAGCGAAGTTCGATCCCCCGAGTGTGAAGAGGTGATCCCACGAGCATTGTTGTGGGTGCAGATTTCCAAAAAGGGAAATAGAAACATTTGGGATTCTTTGGGCCATGGAAGGAGAAGATCTTGTGAGCAGATGTTCTTGCGAGTGCGTGCGCAGTGCGTCACATTATAATAGTGTGACAAATATATGAGTGAATTCCACCAATTTACTTCATAAGGGTTTCATGATTATACAACAAAATTCCTAGAGATAATTCATTCTTTTTGAATTCATATGTATATGCCTGAATATTCTGGACTTTACCCTATCTCATATGATGCCACTCGATCATATTTGTCTGTATAAGTTCCACTTTGGATATATTTTTTTCTTATAGGCTTAGTAAATTTATCCCAAGAGATATTACTTTACCGTTTTGAACCATATCAACTTGCATGTACACTCACACAATATTAAGACAATGCCACTTAATCAAAGAGAAACTAACTATATTTTTGTATCTTCATCCATGATTCTTTGAACCCTACAATATACCTATATATGATTAATCCATTTTTCCAATGTATCGACATTCAATTCTCCATCATGGGTTAGGCAGCTCAAACTTAACATCCAATTTTTGGCTGACGCGCAATGCCAGCCTTCTAAATATTCATACATTAGATATCTATCATCATCGTCAGTCTCATGGATCTACTTCAGCACATCTTGCTCTAGGACAGGGGTCTAGATTCATTTTTAGTACCTTAGGGATTGCAACATCTTCCCTCTCTATTGATGGTGGGAATACATCGATGTCTCACCTAATTGATAGATTTTATCAGGAACCTTAATGCCCCTTATCATTATTAGTGGGGTTTCTTTCATTTGTTAATGGTATATATATCAATGTGGGTAATCAAATGTTGTCCTCAGCGTGTTTGGATAAAATCATTTATTCACATAGTATAGACTCGTACCATGGTGTATTCTTTTGAATATTTCAGGTGAAGTACAAGCATCACCACTTTTGTGATCCTAATGACTTTTTGATAATTGTACCACCCTGGCCAACATTGGGTAAATACAAAGGGACCAATTTTTTCCCTTATTGGTTCCATATATCCTTTATTCGATTCTCAGACATAGCTCTGGTTTGTATCCATCTATGGCTATGATCTCCATTTTTTCATGGATCAACTATGTATTTCTCTCATGGCCATGATTACTACTTATATATATGACTTGGATCCACTATGTATAGTTTTCATGGACATGGACATTAGTTATTTCATTATTCATGGATCCATAATGTACTTGATTTGATGACCATGATTACATCATACTCAAGAATGAGAATTCGGCGAGGAAAGAGTATATTAAGTGGTGTTTCTATTTTAGGTATTATTATTCTTGGGTGGTGGTGTCAGCCTCTCTATCAATGGTCCCTCCACAATCTCATGAATATTTGTAATGTATTTCATCCATAAATTGTTGGCAACTCAAACTTAACATCCAATTTTTGAAAAGCTACCAGCCTTGCAATACTTGGCCTTCTAAATATTTGGCCTTCTACTACTCCTAATGCATATTTGGAAGGACATGGATGAAAAAATTGTATTTATCCATGTCCTTCCAAATATTTGGAAGGACATTGGATAAAAAAAATAATTTAATCCATTTCCTTCCAAATATTTGGCCTTCTACTACTCCTAATGCTCAATCATGCAGGATGATTTTAGGCCTTCCTTCTAGCAGATCTCTTCCTATCGACTTCAACACATTTTTCTATAGGACAGGGATATAGAATCATTTTTAGTACCTTGGGGATTGCAGCATCTTCCCTCTCTATTGATAGTGGGAATACATCAATGTCACCTAATTGATAGATTCTATCAGGAACCTTAATGCCCCTTATCATTATTAGTGGGTTTTCTTTCATTTGTTAATGGTATATATCAATGACCGGTAATCAAATGTTGTCTCAATGTGTTTGAATGAAACACATTTATTCACATAGTATAGACTCGTACCATGGTGTATTCTTTTGAATATTTCAGGTGAAGTACAATCATCACCACTTTTGTGATCCTAACTGACTTGTATTAATTGTACCACCCTATTCAACATTGGTAAATACAAAGGACCAATTTTTTCACTCCATTGGTTCCATATATCCTTTATTTGATTCTCGGACATAGATCTGGTTTGTATCCATCTATCGCTATGATCTCCATTTTTCAATGGATCAACTATGTATTTCTCTCATGGCCATGATTACTACTTATATATATGACATGGATCCACTATGTATAGTTTTCATGGACATGGACATCCGTTATGCTTTCATTATTCATGGATCCATAATGTACTTGATTTGATGACCATGATTACATCATACTCAAGTATGGGAATTCCTGACTTGAGAAGAGAGTATATTACTTGTTTCTATTTTAGGTATTATTCTTAGATTGGTATTCAACCTCTCCTACCCAATGGCCCCTCCATAATCTCATGAATATTTGTAATGTATTTCATCCATAAATTTATCTTCTAACCCCACACAATAGGGGGAATATGTTATAGCACCATTTGAAACCATATATTCTCATGATGATTCATTGGCATCAATTACATCCCTTTTCCTCCTTGAAAAGATATTTAAAAATATCATTTTTATTGATGTACACAACTCTCCTTAAATCAAATCATGTACATGCGTGACATGATAGTTAGAAACCTGTATACATGTTCATTTGGCTAAAAAAATAATAAATCCTGATATTTTGGGTGGAGGTGATGGGATCCCTAGGTCCCTGACCTCTAGTATCCCATTGATAACTACTCCAACTATCAAAATGGAGTATAAAATTGAGCCTTGGGATAGAGGAAAAAGATATCAAAGAGATGCAACATTATGCTATCATTTTCCTTATAGCTCGATAAGACCATGTTTTCCTTTTATTCTGAGCTTGTCTTCCCCCCTCTGAAAACCCTTGTTTTCAGGTTTTGGATTTCCCCTCATCTCATCAAGAAGAAATCCATTGCTTCCTTGGAACCAATAGAATGCAAAGCTTTGGAGGTAGTGATTCTCATCTATGGTATTGGGTGGAGGAACTTGTAGCCTGTTTCCAAGATCGTGTCATAAAAGTTACAGGCTGTAACCATCTCTTTTGTTGTTATTCATAAAAGAAACTTCATTTTCGTCGATTTCTCTTTGTTAATTCATGATTTTAATGAGATGATTTGTATCTTGTTTTGAATCTAACATAAAAATATAATTGATTATATTTAGTTAGTTAGCAGATAAATACTTGTTTGCAGTTTCATACTTATTTGTTTCCAAGATTTTCAGAAGATAGTTGTGAAGGAGTTATGGAGTGAAATACCTTGATCAATATCGACAACAAACATTGAGTTCCAGGTATGTTAGATTTCCTATATTCCAAAAGTTATTTATTGCAAGTAGTTATTTTTAATTGAATTCATAATTAGAGTTTGAGATAAGTCTTTTGGGCCACTGCTCTATTGTGGCCCCTAACCCATAACCATATACCTTGGATTTGCATAACAATAATCACTTAGGCTAAGAAATTGTTCCCCAATATAGAGCCACTAATCATACTCCTAAGTCTCTCCATCAACACTGTATTCATCTATTTTTCAACTCCATTCTACTAAAGTGTACATGGGGTTTTCTTATGTATTTCCATGCCATTCTCCTTACAAAACTTACCAAACTATATAGAACAAAACTCATTAGCATTATCATTCACTACGAGAAAAACACCTTGTAGCATAGGTTTTTGTGAAGTATTTTAGTATTATAATATTAGGAAAAAATAAAATAAAAGCTATGCTACAACCTCTATTATTTGTAGTGGAGGTTTTAGTAGAGGTTTTAATGGATATTCCATATATTTAAAAAAACTTGGGTGGGAAGAGTTTTTTGCAGAGGAATTTTTTTTTCGGTTCCTTTTTTGGTGAAACACATTAGTGCATTTTTAAGTAAACTATACTCGTGCATACATAAATGTTAAGAACCAAACATCAATATAGCATATAAAAACCTCAGGAAAAGTACTCAACGCTTTGAAAAAGAGATAATTTCAGATAATAAGCCTCTTCTAGGGGGCAACCTCCTTTTACCCCACTTAAATGTTCAAGTACAAGATGATTGAAAATGAAAATGTATCCTTGGTATATATAGGAGACTAGGAGGTCACTCAATTTAAAACACCTTAGAAGTATGTGGTTTTTGTGAAGTATTTTAGTATTATAAGATTAGAAAAAAATAAAATAAAAACTCACAAACCCCCATTATTTGTAGTGGAGGTTTTAGTAGAGGTATTAATGGACATTCCATATATTAAAAAATTGTGGGAAGAGTTTTTGAGAGGATTTTTTCTGGCTCCTTTTTGGTGAAACACCACATTAAGGCATTTTTTAAGTAACCACTGCATACATGTCCCAAAAGCATTGGTTATCTTATAATTGTTACCCACTAGTCCAATTTGTTTGTTGTATGCAACACTGGTGCACTTTTTTTTATGCTGTTTTGATTCATATTTTAGTTTCCATGCATCATCGATGCTCAGATAAATATTACATGCATCTAGGTCATTCATTTTGTTTTATGGCACACCAATTCTCATATAATTTGTATGCACTAGTGCCTATAATACCATGTCTTCAATGGGAAGTGAAATTTCAAACATTTAAGGTGAGATGTCAATCTTATTCTTTGTTACTAAGCACCAATACATATATTATACATAAAGTGTTGGTTCATATATATTTGTAAAGTACTAGTTGATATCATGATATTTTGAAATGATAAATATAATCATATGTTATGTCGTTTAAAGAAGCAATGATTTTTTACAATTGCTAACACTAGCACTTCATTTTAATTAATAGGAACTAGTGTGTATAACTCATAAAAGCATAGCATCGACTGAGTTCAAAAGAATATAGTGCACAAATATGTGTATATTTTAATTAATTGATTTTACAACTTTTCAATTACTAATCTCAAAATCAAATATTTTTATAATAATATTGATATTATATATTTTATTATGTTTTAATATAATGTTTTCATTAATTTAATATCCAACGAATTACACCTATTTTGTTTGTAACAATGTAAATCATCCATATATTAATTAATGAGAAACACACCATTTTACAACATTCGACAAATGTAATAAAATATGAAACTCATTTTATTATATATGGATAAGTGATACATCATTATACAAAATGGGACAATATAAGGTTCAATAATTCATACACAACCTGATATGTAACTCTGTTAGGACTTCTTATTGGTAACATGTCCTCAGAATTGGGACAATTGTCATGCAACATTAAACAAAACCCTTATTTCATAGAAAAATATTCCAAAACATAACTTGTAGTAACATTCAATTATATGTATTGTCAATCATCACTTGAATTTCTATTATCGATCGAGATACAAGCATGCCCTCATTTCTCTT
This sequence comes from Picea sitchensis, assembly GCA_010110895.2. NCBI lineage: Eukaryota > Viridiplantae > Streptophyta > Pinopsida > Pinales > Pinaceae > Picea > Picea sitchensis. The sequence continues at coordinate 39,023 of SNQJ01S0076436.1, forward strand.
CATCACTTATAGGAGATATTGTACTTTTGCTATTTCTAATGCAATGTTTTCTCACTAATTTTTCTATTTTCCACCTCTTCATTTTCAATCTACAAACAAAAATAAAGTGTAATAAGAATAATAGTATTTATATATAGTAGAATATACATGATTGAGTAAATAAAAAGCATACCATATAGAACGCATTGCTCTCATAAACAATACATACTCCTTTGAAGCTACTGCTGTATGTCACCCTCAAAATCTCTTATGTTGGTTGCATTCTATACTTTGTTTTTTGCATGTTTTTTAATATGCCATGACAAAGAAGAGTCAATATAATTGATATAAAAGTTCAATTAATATAATGAAAAAACAAAATCAACATAGTTAATATAAATTCTTCAATTAAAACTTGATACTTCACAATATACTCACAACCCAATAATTTAACCCAATGTTTATCAATTCTTTGGTTGGATCTTATTTGTATGTTATCACCTATTAAAAGACATCAATGTATGAGTGTAAATTAATTATTTAGAAATAAATATCACAACAAACATGAAATTTTAAGTAAGGATAAAATGTAAATACTCACAAATCTTGTGATCAACCATTTTATTCTTATGTTTTGAATGGATTCCATTTTTTTCTTTATGCAACAAAAAAATTGAAAAATTAGTATTTCATGCGATAACTGTAAATTTGATGTACATAAAATAATAAATTAATGATTGCATACCCTCATGTATGTTTTAATTGGGATGGCTCCTGCTATAATGCAATTATACCATTTATTTTACCATTTCCTTATACATTTTTTTAACATCCCCACAAATACCTATTGGTTTTTCTCTTGTTCATCCCCCTTGGAATTTGCATTTCATGTATTAACCAATAAACCACATTAGTTTAAACATGTAGATGACTCAAATATATTAAATTTCTTTAATGCAACCTAAAGAACTTTCCTTATTCTCTTATTAGGATGAGCTACCATTACACTCACTGAAACAATTTGTTTTCCTTGAACTCCTCTCGACCATCTTTTTTTATAAAACAACCGAGGAATATCAAATATAAAAGTAAGAAAATATTTTTTTTAAATATTTCGTGCATATAATGAAATACTACTCATTGATGCAATAATCATATGTATACGCACAAGTATACGATAATTGTCCTCTTACGAATTCAAACACATTTTTTTTACAAATTATTATATTCATGTGGTGCTCTATAACTTAATTGAAGCACTAGTGCATCATTACCATTTATGGCACACCATTGAAACTGCAAATAAAATTGAAATACACACTTCGGACATTTAAAAAAAAGTTATTTTCATTTGAAACTCAATGGTGTTGTTGATAGAATGTGCATTGTTGCACTACTCTTATACAGTGTGCACCACTAACTATGAAATCATTTTTTAAAATAACCTGAAGGATAGGGTTTAACCAATTCAATGAGTGGTTCTACTGCACGGATACCAAACACCCCATAGGGTTTGGAATCCAATTCAATGAGTGGTTTTACTGTAATGGATACCAAACACCCCATATTTAAGTAAAAAAACCCTATAAAAAATTGATTCTTAAAAAAAAGTATAATTTTGAAATATAGAGAAGGAAACTCATAGAACCGATAAGGAATCTAGGGATTCCAATATCAAATGTAACAATGAAACCCTATTTTTTTGATAATTCATTGAAAATTATTTGAATAAAATAGGGTAAATATTGAGATGATTAATAGAAAGAAATCACATACCTAAAATTTCACACCTTCAAGAAATTTCCAGGTCAAGCACCTATAGTGATACCTTACAAGTTTGTCTCTTCAAAAATTCTACCTACTGCAAAGTATTTTCTAGGAAATATATCTTTAAGGAATACCCTTCATTATTTTTGCAAAATAATGAAATAATGAGTATGATTTTTATTTATCAATGCATAAATTTAAAAAAAATGAAATTCCTCCCTAATTTTTCATTGTATATTTCAGCATCTAAGGAATAAAGGGTGTTTTTTTTTTAACTAATTTTTATATATGATATATATATTTTATAGCGCATCGGTGCACTTGAAAACACATCTTTTCAAAGTTTACATAAAAACACACTAACAAAACTTAATTAATAAATGGAATGCAAACCTCATAATTAAAGTTTTGCGGAGGTTTTTCCTTGAGGAAAAATGGGAGGCTACTCTTCGATACCTCTCATAATTTAGCACACATACTTATCACGTGCCACTCCCTTAGTTCTCTTTCTTGCATCTCCTCCTCCACAAGCTACTCCACTTTTTCTAAGATATTTCCATTGCCATTCGTGTATCCATAATAACTAGAGTCAATTCACATGTAAATATCATACTTAGAAATCCCTCTTCTTCCTCTAAGTTATCTAATAACCTTTTGATATCGTGGAAAAAATCTAGACCTAAGGTATATGTAATTAGTCTTGATGTGGTATTGGAATAATAACTTTATTCCTCTAAATTATGTCATATTTTCCCCTTACTACATAACTAGGACTGCCAAGCTCTACAATCCGAGCTTTTGAGTGGCATTTTTTCCTGATCAAAAGGAAAGGAACCTTAGTTGATGTATTAATTATGATAATTTTTTAACCTCAATAATGACACAAGGCCCATATTGTATACTTAATACAAGTTAAAAAGAACATTTGAAAAAAATGATGATCCATAAGCTTCACCATGTTACCTTATTGTTGAATATTAAGCATTTCCTTGGCCTTGTTGTGCTCCTCCTTGAAATCCTCACTCATGTATTTACTAGGAATGTCCTCTTTCTTCTTCTCAAAATCCATGTTCTTCATCTCTTTCTCATATAGAAGGGATGCATGCGAAAAAAAACCTCTTTCTCTCACTGGTGCTTTCCCTTTCCTCACTCTCCCATTTATTCTACCACATTCTCCCTCTTCATACAAATAGGACCAGCTTAACAAAAAAGGACTCACCACTTTTGATTGTCAACCTGACCTCCCTCTTGATAGAATAGATCCTCAACCACTCCCTCAACACTCTAATATTCATCTCCTCCTCGGCACGCCACTCAAGTTTCTCCAAGATAATGTCCTTGCCATCCATGTATCCATATTAACGTGTGTCAATTTTCTTGTAAATATCATACATCTAGATCTCCCCTTATTTTTTCAAGGGAATTCATACAATATATTTTGACACTTAGGGAGGAATTTTTCATTCCTCTATAAAATTCTTGAAACCTTGTCATCCATGTATCCATATTAACGTGTGTTAATTTTCTGGTAAATATCATACCTAGACTTCCTCTTATTTCTTCAAGGGAATTATACAATATATCTTTGACACGAGGGAGGAATTTTTTCATCTCCTATGAAATTCCTCCCTGACGTCAAAGAGATATTTGATACCCCCAAAAAATTGAAGAAGAGGAGTTCTAGATATGATATTTACAATTTAATATATGCGAGTTAGTATCGATACAAGGATAATGAAGATGGTATCTTTGAGAAAGTTGAGCATACTACAGAGGAGGATATATGGGATAGAGAGTAGAGGGAGTGGTAGAGGATCAAGTATGTCAAGAGTGAGGCCAGGATGACATTCAAGAGAGAGGATTTCACTACCATTAAGTTATTCCTATTTGAGGAAGAGAAGGATGCAGCAAAAGAAAGAAGAGAGCGAGACAAGGAAAATCAACAATAGAGAGTGTGAGAGTTTTTTTCACATATCTCCCCCTTCTAGATGAGAAAGTGCTTGAGAACATGTTTGTGAAGAAGAATAAATATTATATTATTTGTAACTACATGAGTGAGGATCTCATGGAGATGGATGTCGATGCCAAGGAAAGTTTTAACATTTTGCAATAAGATATGCAAGTGAATCTTATGAATCATCTATATTTTTTTCAAATGTCCTTCTTAACTTCTATTAAATATACACATGGGTATTAGGTAATTCTTGAGGTTGATAGAGTATTATAATTAAGACGTCGACTAAAGTTTCTTTCTTGCTAATAAGGAACAAAAGGTAGTAAGAAGCTTAACTCGTAAAGCTTGGTGGTACTAATTATGCCAAAAGAGGGGCCAAGAGGACTAACTTTGAAGCGAATAAAGATGATGTACCCAATTCCACTTGTAAGGGACCTAGTTAAAAATACTTCACAATTGTGAAATTACACTTTGTTGTCAAAGAGATATTTGACAAGCCCGCTAAGGATAAGAACTAGAGGAGGTATAGCTAAGAGATAATTTTCATGTGAATCGACTCTAGTTATTATGGCTATAGGAAATACAAGGTCCATAGCATTGAGATAGTGGAAACTGATGAGTCTATGTGTTAAATTATGCAAAGATACGCCAAAGAGTGACCTCCATTTTTTCCTCTACAAAGAAAAACCTTTGAAAAATTTAACTATGAAGGTTTGTGTTTGTTGTTTGTCAATTAATTGTTTTTTGGCCTCTCACCCATGTAAAACTTTATTTGTGTCGATTTTCTACTCCTGCTCCTAATATTGTGCTCGTTGTCATCATTTATGGTTCACATACATTTTTTTTAAACACACATATAGAGAGAGAAAATTTAAATTATAAAATACATACAAAAATTTATCAAAAAACTGAAATTAATTTATGTTTGCAAAATATTGTAGTGAAGTAATCGTGTGCCTTTAATAAAAGATATGCATTTTGAACATGAACTCCCTCTTGACATAATCGATCATTTGTGAGTCTATCAACAAGATGAGATGCACCTCCTTCTCCTCGAGGCTAATTTGAATCTCCAATATTGTCCTTTTCTATCCATGTAGCCATATTAATTTAGTCAATTCTTCTTGTAAATATCATACCTGCACCTTCTCTCTTTCTTTCACCTTAAATTAGAATATATCTTTTACACCAGGGAGGAATTTTTCAACTCCTATCAAATTTTTCCCCGATGTAAAAGAGATATTTGATAACCCCGGAGGAAGCCAAGAAATAGAGCCAGTTAGTATCGATACAAGGATAATGAAGATGGTATCTTTGAGAAAGTTGATCGTCCCGTAAAGGAGGATCAGGGCCAGAGAGCTAAGCGAGTCGTATAGGATCCAATATGTCAAGAGGGAGGCTATGATAACTTTCAAGAGAGGGGATTTCTCTACCATTAAGTCGATACCTATTTGAGGAAGAGAAGGATGTGGTGAAAGAAAGAAGATATTGGGACAAGGAAAATCGACAACAAAGAGTGAGAATTTTTTTCACATCTACCCCTTTCACATGAGAAATATATCTAGCATAGCACAAGGTTTGTGAAGAATAAGAAATAGGAGAGTCTTAGTAAATACATGAGTGAGAGGATCCTAAGGAGAAGTATGTCAAGGCTAAGGAAATTTTTAATATTTTGCAATAAGTGAATCTTAGGAACCATTCATATTTTTTCTTAACTTCATTAAATATACACATGGTCTTTAGTCATTCTATACATTAGAGTATTATAATTAAGATGGATTTTGATGGCTTCTTCTCACAAAGGAGTCATTTTTGACTCATTTTTGACAGGAGTCATTTTTGACTCATGAGGAAAGATGGATTTTTTTTACTTTTTAAAAGAAAAATAGAAAAATATATAGAATCTAGAGGCCTAGCCAGCAAGCAACACTGTATAGCACTAGAAATGGGCAGCCATAGAAAGAAGGTAAGCATCGGTGTTTATGTCAGAGGTTGGAAGAAAATAAATAAATGTGACAACGAAAGTCCATTTGGTAGTTTATTCTACCCTTTTGCGGTGTGCCTGACAATAAGACGCACTAGCTTGATCTTTGTACCTGACCACATAGATACACTTTTTTATTTTACCCTAAATCGGTGCACCGCATGTACAGATGCATTAGTGCGTTCAAGTATTAGTAATTCATTGTATGGATTGATGTGTATATATAATAAAACGCAAGGAGATAGCATTATTAAGTTCACCGTAATTGTTTTTTGGTGGGCCACTATAGTAGATGCATAGGGTTTTATGCATGTAAGCGCACCATGGAAGGTTTATGGATTTTTAATTATTTTGTTTTATTTAATAAACCAATTGATCTAGTGTGTTCTTTACATGCATAAGTATTTTTAGGTTATCGTGAAGCACTATGATATATTTATTTTTTATAAAATAAAAACTATTTTATTATATTATATTAATAGTGGTTATAAATGCACTTTATTTGTTAAGAATTGAAGCTTTATATTTGTAAGAGAATTGGTACACTTTGATGATTGAGGCACACCAATGTAAAAAACTTCTCAAAAACCTATGGCCACTTTCCTTCGCCGGTAAACAGATAAGGGATAAATTTTTCATAAGGAGGTTCTCAGAAAACTCTCACTGGCTACAGGTGTTTTTCTATAGTGATTCCCACCTTAATATTCCTAATAGTCTAATTTTCCAATAGATATTTAAGCTCTTTAAGGTAACTAAGGACCTTATATTTATCTATAAGGAAATATATTATGTCTTTCTATAATAACCATGAATCAATGGCACATAATATAAATCTTTAGAAATTGAAGGAACTTTAAGTGGACTCACTACATCATAATCATAATGAATTAATTCCAACAACACAAAATATTTTTGAGATCTATAATAAAATTAAATAGGGTTATGTTTTCTACACATGTTGTGCTGGAAAAAAAACATTTCAAGAGCACAATCATTGAGTCCCTCAACAAAGTTCTTATTGTTTAGGGCTTATAGGCCCTTCTTAGCTATATGGATCAATATTTTGTGACACATCATTGTATTATTTGTAGGTAACTTGATTTTTGAAGTTCGTTTGTGATTTTTTTTATTGTGAAGGTCTACACCTTATAGAATTCTTTATTGGAAAAATTGAATAATTATTATACTCAATAGTGAATACATCATGCACGAACAAAATTCCCACACAAACCCTCTTAGATACTAACTTGTCTTTTCAAACCATCTTACACACTTTCTCAGAAAGAAAAACCCACATACTTGTATATTTAAGTGTGTTTATTGATATTAGGTTCCATGTCAAACCTAGAATGTGAAAAAAATCCATTGATCCCCTTTAATCTACTTTAGACAGGGTAATATAATCAAGAATCTACCATGGCAAACTATGTTGAGAAGAGGTTCATAACCAAGGTATACCATTGAACCATTATATTTCTCATACAATGAAAACCAATGTTGATGGGAAGTCATATGGAAGGAATATCCAAAGTCTATCATACATGCACTTTAACTTGCATAGGTTTCCAAGGTTGCAACAAAGACATCTCCACCATCCTCTTGAAAAATATTTCAGACCTACTACTAAGACTACTATTTTCCTTCTCTTCTTCTTCTTCTATTTTCAATCCCTTTTAAAATTCCCAACCTTGCCATTAGTCCAAGATTTTTCCTTGAAATTTCTTGGAGACTTATGTCTCCCATGGGATTTCGATCGACCATTTTCTCTCTTCTTACCTTTTACTTCAATATTTCAAACAAAAATACAGCCTCATTCGTGGATTCAAAAGTTCTATATATCACCTCCTACAATACTAAAGTTGCTATGACCCTCATCAGATGCACCACAATGCTTACAATGCTTCCAATGGCCATTACCACGTTGTCCAATGAATATGGAAATGAACACAAAAGGGTCATGTAATTATCATCCCATCCATATTCAATCTGATTGAAATCAAATAGGCTACAACAATATTAAAAGAATTCAGGTTTTAAACTACAAAATCACTATTACTCATTCTATGAATACAACTTTTTCCATAGAAAAGGTTTATTAGTCGAGGATTTAGTTTGATAAAAATATCCTAACTTCCACTAGATAGTTTTTGCATGTTTTTCGAAACATTCAATAACATCAATCTACCAAATATAGCCCCACAGTCCTCTCTTATTCTCATCCAACACCAATCAATCTTCATCACTCATACTAGTGATGCAACCCATAGATCTCAATCCATGAGAATATTCTCCATATTGAACTTCCACAACTAAAATATAGTTCAATTAAAATTCTCCATTTCTAATTTGGATTGACTCATCATTTCCCTATAACAAGAATTCATTCTCAGACAAGATATCACCCAAAAAATATTATATAGAAAATCCTTGTCCCTAATACCTTGGATTGAGGTGATCGACTTCCTCATTCAAATGAAAGGAAGAAGAGGTGTAATAACACACTTCCCACTCTAACCATAAGAATGTGCGAAACTACAAAAGAAGAATAATAGCAAACTAAATAAACAACAAATCATTAATAACAAGATGCCTTGTGTAAAACCCTTCCTGAATAAAAACCAATACTAAAGAACATTTATGGTATTATTCAACAACTAAATGGTTATAATAGAGTCTATGTGCTATCAAAAAGAGTGTTTCATAGTAACATAACACAAGAATTTTGGTAGAATAATAATGAGATAAAAATCACACACTATTTTCTTCCATCCCTACAAGTATATAATAAGCATAATTAATCCATAAAGTATTTATGGTTTTCCATTTCTACTTATTGCACACCACCAACTAGTTAAGATTTGTAAAATCTTCGCATTTAGTCCCTCCCACTACTTTCAATTTATTCACTACTTCTCCAATAAAACATTTACTCTCTCCATTGTGTATGATGCACCTATCCCAACACATAAATCACCTCAAACTACAAAGACATAATAACATGCATATAGAGTAAAATGAAAACCCAAGTCATACCTCCTTGGATGATGGTTTGGAAAAAAAAAATTCCTTAACATTATGGTAAACTAATCTCAATCTCGACAAGGAACGTCACTATAAATATGTCTTAAGTCGTGATTTAACCTCGATCTCGACAAGGCTCATCATTATAAATATGTCTTGAGTCATGATTTCACAAGTGCAAGTGCAATGGCATGATGGCCCTTGTTGAACAATTTTTATTGCATAAAGCATAGATTTGAATTCACACATAAATTTGAATTACAACATTGCATGACATCATCTTGAAGACAAGCTTATAATCCTCGTTCCAATTATTATTTATTGTATAAAATAAAATAATTAATAGAGTTAAAAAGAAACTATGTGAAATAAAAAATGTGTTTGTATAGATTTAAGATTAAAAGTTACTTCGTAAATAAATAAATTTTTATGCCAAATTATTTATAAAATATAATAATTTCATGTAAAAGAAAGATAAAATTATTGTATTTTAAGTGGCAACAACTTGAAAGTTCATGAGCATGCAATTTTTTCTTATGACACCTAAGATCATCATAGATAATTAATAAATTTAACAATCACAAACGTTAATATAGCATTATACACTCATATTTTGCACTTAAATAGAAATATAAGTTCAAGTAATCATCCCCAATTTTTTAACTCATTAACAAGATTAGAGAATGCTAACTAGATAAATTTGATAATGTAACCTTATACATAACCATATGAATATTGATCATACAAGTATTTCCTCTTATTCTAAAATGGGATGGTATTTGACTCATTTGCCATTATTTTGGTTTTATACAATATTCATTTAACTTTAGCTGTATTCTATTTTATTAATATTCACTTAGTCTATTTTCTATTTTGTGTAGATTTTACACATATTCTTTTTCAATATATATATATATATATATATATATATATATATATATATATATATATATATCTTTCTATGTTCATGGTTATAATTGAATTTATAAATAGTTGGGACCAAACCTTTAATCTATATGGTTATCATCTTCAAGGATTTGCAATAAAAGAATATAATTACCATGAGCATAAATTTACAATGAAAATAGTTGCAATGTAATTAGTGTTTTAAAAATGGCCAAACATAACTCATATGAATTTTTTTTAAGTAATCCACTACTCATGGTATGCAAGTATATGTCATTGGATTCGTTAAGATCTCAATTTACATTAACTTTGCATGGATCCAAATCTAATTTGTATTAGGGTGCATAGCATCTAACTCCACCTACTTCATGGTACTCTAGATTGAATTCATGGTACTAGAGATTAAATGAAGGGTCCACATTGTTTAATTGTTAAAGAAATCACAACTAGTGGGAGAGAGAAGGAAATGATGAAACTTCATTCATGGATAGTCTAAGAGGAAGTGGTACACACAATCATTTATAGGTCTACCATTTATCTCTCTACAAAGAAGTGATATGCACAATCATCTATGCCACTTATAGAGAGTTATAAATACACTTTGGTTGGGTTATATAGGAAACTCCTAAAATATAATAGGAGACAAGAAAAGTGGAGATGGAAAAAAGAGGATGAGCCAGAAAGGAGACATCAAACCACAAGAGATAACAAAAATTGTGTAGTGGAATGATGATAAATGTAAATTCTATTACGAATTTCATTAGAAGATATTAAAATTTGTTACAAGATCATTAAAAAAAATATTATGAAAACAATTGTGACTTCACATGTATTTATTCCACTTATATGAATTTAATGACACCAATGAATAGATGCACCATATTTAAGATTGAAACTTCAAACTTAGGTTAATTATATTTGTGTAAAAAGATGCAGTGTGATTGTTTGGTAATTAAAATTCAAAACATAAGTATATACTATAGTCCCTTCAGCAAAAACTAATAAATATACATAAAAATAATTAAAAAAAAAAATTAAAACATATCAAAAATTCAATTTTATGTGGTTTAAAAGATCTAGACATTTAATTTTCAAAATCTTTAATTATTATATTTAATTGTTTTAAATTTTTTATAAAAGCATACCGTCGATCTTCAATAATTGCAAATGTTCCCTTCAATACAATTAAATAATTGGAAATGCTCACTTCAATACAATAAAGTGTACACCTCTACTTTTAGGAAAACACCTAATAAGTACCAATAGATATAATAATTAAGAAGAATAACTAAAAATTATGAGAAATTTAATTTTATCAAAATTTATTTTAATTATTTCAAAATTTTATTTTTTAGGGTGGATGTATGTCTATTGAGAATCTCCAGAATTGACAAGCTTTTAATCACATTTTTAGTAGACAAGATTTAATATGTTGCTAGTATTCTTAGTGGTCATTATTGAGATTGGCTTAATATTGATAGATCTAATTATCAATGGCAATAATTTTCAGCAAAAGCTGGATCGCATTATTTACTTTGAATGTGGTTTTTACAGTGAATAGGGTTTTTACCAATTTAGGAGGGTTTTTACCACTTAGGGTTCCATGAGGCATTTCCGTTACAATACCGTTGCAATTTCTGATTATTTGCATTGTGGGGCTTTTAACTAAGTGCGGAATTTCTTACCAAGGGTCCGTTGAATTTTTACAACTTCAATTTTTATTTTTTTACTAACGATCGGGTTATTGGTTTTTTACATTCCAAATCGTTGGAACGTTCCTGATTCCACTTTGCATTCGCGCATGATGACAACAACGTTTCCGATTCCATTTTGCATTTGCACTCGAGCTGAAAGCCACTACGGATTTATAACCCTCTAAACCCTCGTCATCTTTGAGCAATCTTCGAATTATGTATCTGTGGATTTACAGATTCTCCCTAGAGAAAGCAGAACAACTCTTGCGAGGAAAATTGTTGTTATATGGGCTACAATTTTAGAGTTGGAAGATAGACACTTTGAAATGCAAGATTATAGTCCGGCTGAACAGGTAGTCTCTCTAAATCAAGCGATCTCCCCTTTTGATCTTATTTTCTATTGTCACTTGTCACGACTCTTTAAGTAGAAAGATTTCTCCTGCTTTTCATTTCTATGTTGATTTTAAATGAATTAGTGTTTCCTTCTCTTACTTATATGCATGAAACCCTGAATCAATGCTGTTAGAATAGAGTGAAAGAATATTTACAATAATGTTCATAATAATCTATTCGGATTTGGTGTAAGCCCATATGATATATGGAAATACTGTATTATGTTTATTGAATTCAGACTTCTATAGCAGTTGAGTAGTCTTAGAATTTCCAGGCATATAATATATTTGAGCTCGTGTTATATTTAAACAATTATTTAATTTCTGGAACCATCAGATATTGCTCTTGGTTGTTGGGAATTCTACAAACCACCTTCTAGAAATTAAGAAAAGTGCAAAGTTTTATGAAAAAATAAATCTACAAATTTACATACTTGAAAAAGTCAGGTGGCCATATATCAAAGACACCTTAATTTTTCTAGTATAGCCATAAAAAGAAAATCAATTTGATATCTATTTACTTGTTTCATCGGTGGCCAAGTGTTCCATCAATTTTCATTACTCATCTATGGTATTGTTGACATCTGAAATATCATGGAAAAGGAACGATTTCTCATAACTGAAATAGCATGGAGAAGGAACGCTTTCTGATAGCATTAAACAACGTCAACTTATTGAAATCTCTGTTGCGTCTAAATCCGTTTATTTATAACTCAAAACGGAACTATGGCTATAAATTTCATAATCTGTTACCCAACAGAATAAAGCTTTTTAATTAACCGTCGGGAGTCGTCCATTTTTTATCGCCTGGCTGTTTCATTGCTGTCATAAGCGCCGTCATTCTTCTTGGTTGTGGATCCTTCTTCGTCAATTATTCTTCTTGATTTCGGATCCTTATAGACGAAGCAGAGATGTCGGGAGATAATGGAGGATACAAGTGGAAGTGAAAGTGACGAGACAATGCAGGGTACAAGTGACAGTGATTTGACAATAGAGGATTCAAGTGAGCCGGAGATGATTGATTTTGAATATGCGGAGATAAAGCAAAAGCTGCTGGAATATGGAGTTATAGAGAATCGCGAGTTATAGGGCGCGTTCTCAACGATTTCATGCCATGCATGAAGTTGCAGGTAGTATACCCCGATAAACTAATTACTAAGTAAGTGATCAACTATGCCTTCGCTCAAGGAAACCGTATTCAAAGATGTATGCTTTTGCAAGCCTATCACTCATTTTGAAGCTCATCGTGAATGGCAGATACCTATGGACAATGGACACAATTAATGATCTTTAACCTTATTTAATCTGAAATCCTAATCTGATGGTTTGGCTGGCTATGCATTAAAGATGCTGGCATATTCTTAATCATCTCCAAAATCAAATCAATGGTCAAATTCTATTGTTCATAACTTTCTTGCATTATATTTAGTCATTATATTTAGTCATTATTTATATATACTTTTTTCATAAATTCACATAGATCCTGATCGGTTTATCTGTGCTGCAATATTAGAGGCTCCCCTGCAGAGCCTGATTGCCCAGACCCTGATTGGCCATGAACCTACAAGAACGACTAGCCGCATGGTAATTTTCACATTTTTCACGGCCTCACAATCTCAGAACATATATGTGCCTAACTCGAGGGAGAACTTCAGTACCAGAGCTTTTGCTGATAGGAATGCCTTTGGACCGCCTCTGACTGCTACTTTTTTCTACATAAAACGTCAAAATGAGAAGATGAATGGGAATTGTGATAATGAATCGCCCAGATGCGATCGAAATGAGAGACCATCACAGAGAAAAAGTGTCAATGCACTTCCAAAACCCATGAATACACGCAAATTAGTTTCCAAATTGTTGAAACCGAAGGAACTTCAGCCCATAGCTCTGCCCAGTTCGCTGGAGAAGAAGAAGGCGGATGATGTTGAAAATGAATCACCCACAGGAACCATTGTAGTCACATCTTACAAGAGTGAAGAGAATAATTCTGCCACGTGTAGCACTGCACAGATATCTTACAAGCGCCAGGATGATGATTCACCTTGTCAGCAGAGTGAGACTAATCAGCATTACGTAGCCGAGGACGGCCATGTACGTTGAGTATACGTAAATAGGCTACAACATTTTCTCTGTGTCTTACACGAGATATTTTACTGATCTTGAGTGCTAATATTGTCATGTTAAATAAATGGAATCCAGTTCCTATGGCTTCGTTACTTCTTATATGTAATACAATAGAAGATCTTTTCATGTTTGTTATCTTTTGTTTGTTGGATTTATGGTTGTTATTCATGTGATAACCTTTTCTCGATTGATATTTGTGTAACGAGTTTACATGCAGCTTAATTTTTTTTACATATTTATTATTTTATTCATGAAGTTGATTTAGAAAGTAAATCATTCATTCTTATTAATCAAGGTAACAAATATCGGCACGGTTGAACAGTAAGGTACAATCGATCATAACCTCGTGAAATCTAAGAAAAATCAAGACTCTCTTCCTAGAAAGATCAGCACCGTGAAATAACAATGGACGAAAATCAGAACAGAATCTTAAGCTTTAACAAAGTTTAGGCCATATGTATTATCCTCCCAACCAAATTTTTATTTTTATTTGTTAATAAAAATGCTTCAATCCGTTTGAATGTGAGATATTCGTTTGGAGCTTTTCTCTTCCTTACGTTTACATAAATGTTACAAAGTTGTTCGTTCGAATATATGACACTGCAGAACCGGGTCGAACTTGAGATATGAATCCTGTAGCTCTTCGAGCTTTAGGCTCATATCAGAGGTGGAGATTTAAATCGATATGTGCGAACTAGTCCAACTAGATACGAGGCTAAAGGCACTCGATTTAGGGGAAGTTTACCAGACTGCAAGAAATGCAAAGAAATGTTTACAAGCCTTCATTATATCTAGGAATTTTTTTTAGTGAAACACTTGATTCTTGGATAGAGCTATTGTTGAATTGTTGTCACAATAGATTGTAGTAGCTTCTTTCATATCTTTGTTGAAGTTGATCCAATACTTTTTGTAACCAAACAACCTGACAAGTTGTTGTTGTTGTTGTTGTTACATATTTAAGATAGATGGTAGGATTTATGCGCATTTGCATAAATGGTGCTAACCCTTTTACTCTCATTGAGCAAATAGGGAGGTGAAACAAGGTGAGAATCTTGCCACATTGTCCTTGTCTAACTAGGTATGTTTAATTTCTTGTATTTTTCTCTCAATTCTGTTATTTCCAATTTAGTTTTTTACTCCCAAGAATCTAAATTACTGAAATTTGTAGTTTTCTATTATAATTAAGAAAACAACCTAATTTACATGTGATGGCTTAATAAATTGCAGCATATATAATAAAATAGAACCAAGAGACAATGTAAAACCAAGGAGAGAAAAATCCAACCCACCGTAACCACCCAATGTAAAGAGTCAAATTGATGAGGTGTTGGTCATATTAAGAACCCCGGGAACATTTTAAGGGACATTGGAAAGACTAGCATAGTCTCCTTGACCACCTCTTTACATCATTGTGAAGTCCATTGCAAATTCCCAACGGAAATTGACCTATATTTTGGATTATAGGGAAAGAATGTATGAATAATATAGAACTGGTTTGGACAGAAACCAAATCAGAGACTTGGGTATTTCAAAACAACAAATATTGACTATTTTAGGGATCGTGGAAAATGGACAAGAACTACCATTGAACAAGAAACTCCTCTCCATTCATAGGTGCATCCATCCCCATATTATTAAAAACTAGATGGATAGGTGGTATATGGCTTTGATAAAAATCAATGCAATAAGAAGGAGGTGTCCTTATATTTTTTAAGAATATATTTTTCCAGAAAATTATGGACTAAGATTATTTTGGGTGACATGGGTGACTTCTAGAGGGTGGGTCTAGTGTACCATCCCACGTTAGGTTTAGGTCTTCGTCTAAGCACCCTACCAATCCTCTTGTTGTAGATATCTTGAAACATGTACAACTAACCATTTAATCATTGACTCATAGCTCAGGGTGTCATTATTACATTAGCCTAATTATTCTATACATGAGGTGCCTACTAGTGATATTGATAGACTAGTTGGGGCTTCAACATGCATAGCACAATACACAATACAAGAAGAACAACATGCCAAGAAAGATCCCATGTTAGGTCTTCTCCTGAGCACCTTACCCATCCTCTTGTTGCAGAGATCTTACAACAGGTACAATGAGCTATTTCATCATTGAACCAGAGCCTAGTGCAACATTTGATTATTTTTGAGTTGCACCATCTCTACATGAGGTGCCTACTAGTTATATTGATAGAGGGGTCAGATTCAACATGCATACACAATATTACTAATGATCCAGTGGATATTGGTAATACCCACCTATTCCAACTTGTCTATCTTGAAAATTTTTAGTTCAACATACTCTTCTATACTTCTTTGTAATTTGGTTCTACACTTCAAGGGTTGTCTCAATCCCCACACATCTTCTATAGGTGAATATTGGTGGCCACCCACCTTTATTCAAATAGATTATTTTATGTTTTCACGTCATGACATCTTATTATACCTCCATGGTAATTTCTTGTGGGCCCCAATGCTGTCTTGGCTTGTAGAGTCAAATTGATGGTGTAATGTGTAGTTCTCTAGAAGTCCTTTCCAATGGGTTATCACATGCTTAAAACAAAGGTCGTATCCAAAAGTTAAGACCTCTGAAAGTTGAGGTACCAACTTAGCCATAGGGACCCACAAAACTTTTGGTGTTTCATCCCAGGGTTAGGTTTTGGATGTCTAGGGTGCCGGCATTCGTCAGTAATATAAAAAAGGCCATTAGAGAGTGATTGCAATCATTCTACATACGCATGTAGGAACCACATCTCTTCTCGTATATATATACCACCATTCTATCAAGTGTTTGGCTTCGCAGAAGTTTCCATGTAGCTTCAACCTATTTCATTTATTCAATAGAATATATTGTTACCTGATATCTATGTTGTTCTTCATATCTCTGGTGGTTTATTGTATTTATGTCGTTAATAAGTTTTTCCAAATCCTAAATCAATCAATGGTACCAAAGAGGTCTCTTCATTTTTTTTCTATTGGTGTGTCCCCTACAAGATGTGGGTACAAGAAGTCAGACTCAACTAATCGCATATGTTGCAAGATCGTACTAATCGAAGCCTCAATAACATCCCATGGGGACCTAAAAGAGATGATGGAGAAGGAGATACTTTTAAAAAAATTCTCAAGGCCCCTCGGCCGACAAAGGAACGAAAGATTGGATTAACCCCTTTGCATGAATCCTTCATGTCTTCCCATTGTGAGAATCGCTTCATCAAGTGGCTATGCAACTCTTCAAGGTACCTGTAAATTTTATATTCCATGATTTGAAGGACTTATAGATTCATATGTTGTAGATAAATGGTTGAATATCCTCGAGTGCATTTTTTGGTCCATAATTTTTCAAATAGAGAAAAAGATTACATTTTCACTCCTCATGGTCATTCCCCATGTTAAGGATTGGTGGATACTTACTATGAGGGCCATATAGGAATTTTGCACATATTTGTGGTTTTCCCTACATGTGATTCCTTTTGGAATGCCATTAAATAACAATACTATCCTCAAGTTGGAAGATATAAGGACCAAGACACCTAAAGGACCGTACCACATTTCACCAATATTTCCGCACCTAATTCAAATCGGGTATCAAACACTGGAAAGTGACATTTGGTGCTCAAATACCACTTGTTTGCATAGATACATTCAAACAAGTAAATGGAGATTCTAGACATCACCTCATTGGGTATGTCTTGTAGATATGCTATCAAGATTGAGTAGAAATTTAGTAGAAGAGGTAAGATTTTGGATTTGCAAACTCTTCACAATCGAAGAAAGGGAAAGGCATCCCCAAACCACATGGAAAGGGACAGAAAAGATGGCCACTCTCAAGACAACAAGTCCAAGCCGTAACAAAGAAAGGAAATGAAAAGATGAAGAAGGACGGGAAAATGGTGTGAATACCCTAAAAACCTCCCCAACAATGAAGAATGATGCTCCAAGTAGTCACTCATGGAAAAGATGAAGGTGTCTGAGTCTGAAGTTGTTTGTAACTTTGAATCAAATACAAAATGAGAGAATAAAATTATCGATGTTGAACCCACACTGTAGCTACCACCAAATCTCCAACCAAGTGAACCGTAAGAACCAGAGAAGGATGCCTTTTCACTCATAGATGTGGGTAAAGGGGATTTGCTTCATTTCATTTTCGATAGTAGAAGTCAAAAGAAACTAATCTCAACAGATGTCATCAAGCATCTAGACCGTCATGAACCGCACTCAATAACCCTACACTACCTATTATTTCTAGTGTCAAGCTCTATATAGAATCAAGCCTTTCAAAGATGAGGTATTGTGTGATGATCCCCTTGAAGCTTTTGATGTTATTTTAGGAAACCATATTTGTGGTTCAAATACATGTTGTGTATGATTTTAGACCCCTAATATTATTATTACTAAAACAATTGTACAGATACTAGAGGTAGGTTTAAATCGCTATTTATTTAATCCGCTAAGCAATGTAGTAAGGCTCTCATTTCATAGATCAGAATTTATTCTTATTTGTGTCCATGCTCAGTAATAAGAACACCGCCCCATCTCGGTATTCTACACAAAGCCTCTCATGAGAAGCAAGTGGACAAGATCGAAGAGTACATAGGCATCTTCTCCTCACCCACCGAGGTACCGCCACACTGCCAAGTCAAACATCCAAATGATCTAATCTCACAATCTCTTCCTAATGGAATATTCTATCATCACTCATTGATGTAAAATAACAAAATCAAGCATCATATCCAAAATCTTCTTCAAAAAGGCTCCACATCGTGACTCCAACTCTTCCACTTGCGTATTCCCATTATACCTGGTGCAAAAGGATGGGACATGGCAACTCATAATGCTCTATAAATTCCCAGAGGTTGTCGGAGGAGAAGTTCAATTTATCAATGTAACTTTGTTCAACCACTTTGAAACTGATTCGCCCTCAGCTTTTAGAGAGGGATCTCTCGTAGCATTCTAAATATGTTCCGCCAGATATTAGGCTAGTTAAATAAATAAGACCATGTTGTTTGTTTTATAAAATGGTTCAAATGGTTTCCTTATCCATTGGGATATGGGTCTCGCTTATAAAGTTTGATACCAAAGAACAAATTTTATAAGGTCTTTTTGTAGGGTAGGATAATGAAACTATTCGATCCTTTTAAAGTTAAAATGATGGACAGAAGAAAACGATGATATAATCAATTAAAATAAAGAATCATTTAAGAATTTCTTTATCATAACATGAGGAGATTAACACTTAGATCTTTAAGAGCCAAAATAGAGTATGTCAAGATGAATATTAATAAAAAAACAATTTAAAAAAAAAAAAAAAAAAAAAAAAAAAAAAAAAAAAAAAAAAAAAAAACATTTTAAGAAGAGAAGTAAACATCACCAAAAATTAACACGCGGGAATCATGTGAAACTTCTCTTTGTATTACCGGTAGATCTCTTCAAAAGTTTACAGATTTACAGTTTGTTTGGGCATAAAGATCAACCCTCAAGACTTCAAAGTTTGAAGTATTTAAAATATCGATTACAAATGACCTCGGCTATTAATGATCGTGGCATTGGTGGAGTCTAAACATAATCCACCAGGATAACAAGATAAAAAAATATAGGAACTGCTAATGATCTATTCTGATTCTCCACCGATTTTAGGGAAGGTTGTTTTGTTGTCATCAACTTTGACTTTCGATTGTTCTCAGATTCTCAATTCTGATTAAACTCCTATCACTTACTCGACCGTAGTGTACAGATCTCCCATCTCTTTCGACTTAATAGTGACTTTAGTAACTCATGTACTTCATCCATTTCCATATTTGGCTTAAAAGTTACTTGGTGATGAAAAATATACTCTGATTTCATGCTCGACATCGGTGGTCCAAAATGAAAAATCTCTTGAAATCTTGCATGTTATACTACCTCATTCCTCAAAACTAAGACCCATCATTTAATTGAGTTTGAACGCTATTTCATCAAACCTCAAGTAACTTCTATGCCAGCTTGTAGTTAAGCACAAATGCTGAGAAAACATTCAGCCTTCCCATGTAAATCCATCTAATCATGATAAAAATTTCCCCTTGGTGTAAAATTCAAATCTCGATCATGAATCAATGATTTCCCTTTGATGGGGCACTTGTACCTGAAAAATTCCATGTGCATTCTCCTTTTTCTCAGACAAAGAAGAGAGCAACCTATGTTGGGTTGTATATGTTTGCTTCCAGAATTGGGCACATGTGTTGTTGGTTAGATTTTGATTCTTTTTCTTGATCAGGTTGTATTTCTTAAAAATACTCAGCTTTGCACCCACTTGATTTCAAAAATACTTAGCCCTCTGGATCCTTGTGGTGGCTGGGTGATCAAGGTGGTACCACTCTGCTTCTGTGATGAAGAGGTAGACATCATTTGTGGGCTTCTTGGGAACAATGGTGAGTGTTCACCCTCTGCAACTGTGGGAAAATGGGTCTCTTATCCACTGGATCTGTCAGGGGTATGGCTGGTCTTGGGATTTTTTCTATAAACTCGAAAATCCTCTAATGATACTTTAGTAACCGAAGGGGAGAATTACTTTCTAGTCCTTTTTTCTATTGGCACCTATGGAGTAGTGGTTTGTGACACACTGGCTAAAGGAGGTTTTTTTTTGAATCTTCCACGATGTTCACTTTCCATTCTATCTGGTTCATGAATTTCTCAATCTTTGGTTTGGGAACATGAACATATGGAGAGATTTTATTATTTAACCTTGTTTCTGTGATGATTCCACAAGGATCATAGTGCCACAGAAAATTGATGTTGAACTTCATCTCCTTCAATAGTTTATTTTCCATTTCCTTTGCAGCTCTGCTGTTACAGATGAAGGGTCCTATATTCCCCTTGATGCCCAATTGTTGTTTCTTCTTGAAGGATACAAAGTGAATATCAT